>NIPM01000102.1:377694-389787 GCA_002738285.1 Holacanthella duospinosa
TAGGTGGAGCTCGATACTTTTTACTTATGAAGGATGATAGCAGCGGTTTCCGGCAAGTATATTTTCTCAAGTCAAAAAGTGAAACAGCTACTTGTATTAAAACTTACATTTCCTTCATCGAGAAACAAACAGGAAATAAGGTACGCACATTTAAAACCGATAATGGTACTGAGTTTATTAACAACACCCTTCAGGTCTACTTCGAAGAGCTAGGAATTGTGCACCAGACCACAGTCCCCTATTGTCCAGAAACAAACGGGAGAATAGAGCGTGAGGTGCGAACTGTCAAGGAAGCCGCAAGAACAATGCTCCAGAAGATTGGAAATCCGGAGCACCTATGGGTAGAGGCTATCGCCACAAGTGTGCATACTTAAAATAGGATTCTCACCAAACAATCTCAAGCGGTAACAGCTTTTGAGCAAATCTTTAAGAAGAAACCCTCTCTGAGTCATCTTCGAGTTTTCGGGTGCAAGGCTTTTGCACAAGTTCCAAAAGAGAAGCGGCGTGTTTGGGAACCGAAGGCTGAAGTTCGTTTCTTGGTAGGCTATGAATCCAGCTCCATGAAGTATCGATTGTATAACCCCGATGACAAATCAACGATATTGGCACGTAACGTTAGCTTTGACGAGGATTGGGAAGAAGAAAAAGTTACTATTCAGCTCCGAAAGGAAAATAACGCAAAATCGGAACCCATTGGCTCAATGAATCGGAACCCGTTTACTCGGATGAAGAATTAGAAGAATCAGATGACGACACCCTTGTTCCCGAACAATACTCAACTGATTCGCCACATTAAAATGATGAAGAGGATACAAGTCAAATTCAAGCAACCCCCCAAGGTCAAGCTAAGCAAATTCAAGCCAACCCCCAAGGTCAAACTAAGCAAACCTCAGATGAAAGAAACGTAATCATTCTCGTCAAGACAGCAGATGGTAATTACAAAGCCAAAATACCAGCCCACGGAAAAGCAGAGTTAAAAATTCCAAAAAGAATGGAGCCCAAAATTGGGCCTGAACTTCGTGATAGAAGCAAACTCAGACCACCTATCAGACACCAGGCCCACTTTGTACAACAAGGAGAAGAGCCATTTTCATACTCTGAAGCAATTGAATCAGAAAAGTCAGAAGAATGGAACCAAGCAATGAAGGAAGAAATGAGAAGTCACGATAGCAATGGAACTTGGAAAATCATCCAGAAACCAGAACACGTCAGAATATTGGACAACAGATGGGTCTTCAAATTAAAAAAGAATCCAGATGGTTCCATTGACCGCTACAAAGCCCGACTAGTAATAAAAGGATTCAAACAAAGAGAAGGAGTCGACTACTTCGAAACCTTTTCATCTGTTTGCAGGTACGAGTCTATCCGTTTGATCTTAGCTATAGGCATCTCGAGGAACTACATCATCAAACAGTTTGATGTTAAGACTGCCTTTTTATATGGGGAGATTGATGCCACTATCTATATGAAGCAACCAGAAGGTTTCGAGATTCTTGATGAAGATCATGTTTGCCTCTTAAAAAAGAGCCTTTATGGATTAAGACAAGCACCCAGATGCTGGAACAAAACGTTTTCTGACTTCCTTTTCAAGTTTAATCTCAAAGCAACTAATGCTGACACTTCCGTTTTTGTAGGATCAACCGAACAATTTGTAATATATCTTCTGCTTTATGTTGACGACGGACTTATTTTGTCTCCAGACGCAAGTGCAGTTCAAGCCGCACTGGATTTCATCGGAAAAAGATTCGAAATTAAAATTTCTGAACCTACTACGTTCGTAGGAATCCAAATTGAAAAGAAAGAGTCTGGAACCACAATACTCCACCAAGCATGCCTTATCCAATCGGTCATTGAAAAATTCAATATGGAAGATGCTAAAGAAGCTTCTGTTCCCATTCAACCCAATCAGGAATTAGCACTAGATCAGAATTGCGACTTGAATATCCCTTATCGAGAACTGGTCGGATCCCTTTTGTTTATCGCGAGGGTCACACGGCCAGATATTGCGTATGCAGTTGGGAAAATGTCGCAATTTGCAACAAGATATGATACCACANCGAGGGTCACACGGCCAGATATTGCGTATGCAGTTGGGAAAATGTCGCAATTTGCAACAAGATATGATACCACACACTGGAAACTGGCAAAGGCAATCCTTCGCTATCTTAANTACTACGTTCGTAGGAATCCAAATTGAAAAGAAAGAGTCTGGAACCACAATACTCCACCAAGCATGCCTTATCAAATCGGTCATTGAAAAATTCAATATGGAAGATGCTAAAGAAGCTTCTGTTCCCATTCAACCCAATCAGGAATTANAAAATTCAATATGGAAGATGCTAAAGAAGCTTCTGTTCCCATTCAACCCAATCAGGAATTAGCACTAGCTCAGTATTGCGACTTGAATATCCCTTATCGAGAACTGATCGGATCCCTTTTGTTTATCTCGAGGGTCACACGGCCAGATATTGCGTATGCAGTTGGGAAAATGTCGCAATTTGCAACAAGATATGGTACCACACACTGGAAACTGGCAAAGGCAATCCTTCGCTATCTTAAAGGAACCATTAATCTTGGACTGGAGTACANTTTTGTTTATCTCGAGGGTCACACGGCCAGATATTGCGTATGCAGTTGGGAAAATGTCGCAATTTGCAACAAGGTATGATACCACACACTGGAAACTGGCAAAGGCAATCCTTCGCTAGCTTAAAGGAACCATTAATCTTGGACTGGAATACAAGCCGAACCAGGAACTCACCATATGCGGGTACACCGATTCAGACTTTGCAGGAGACCGCATAGAAAGGAAATCAACAACTGGGTTCGCCTTCTTTCTTGGTGGAAGTATTGTAAGCTGGTGCTGCCAGAAACAAACGATTGTAGCATTATCATCAACCGAGGCCGAGTACGTAGCACTCGCTCAAGGTTCCAAGGAAGCGGTTTGGGTAAGAAGACTCATGGACGAACTTGGTCATTTCCAGAAAGAAGCCGCACCAATTCTAATCGATAATCAAAGTGCCATTAAACTCGCACATAATTCCGAGTTTCATAATCGCTCCAAACACATCGACATACGGTATCATTTTACCAGGGAACTCATTGGGAAAAAGGAAATAGTTGTGTCATACGTCCCCACTCAAAACCAAGTAGCGGACATTTTAACTAAACCACTATTAAAAGGAAGAGTACTTCTTTACTTTTTTAACTTGGGAATGGAGAATGGGAAGCCAACTCATTTTAAATCAAGGGCACTTTACACGTACGGCCTAATGCTTATGTTCTGCTCATTGATGTCAGGTCAAGAGTTAAAATCATGGGTTAATTCTCAACCAGTTCTCTGGCGGGAAAGCCTGCTTCCCGTTACTCCGGGTCACTATCGAGTCTATCTTCATGTGAATCTGCTGAATCCCTGCGAAATCATGACTTCTGAGATCCTTCATGAANATTGATCAGTCCAGTTCTCAATTTTAGTACCCAAAATTCTCAACCAGTTCTCTGGCGGGAAAGCCTGCTTCCCACTATCGCGTCTATCTTCATGTGAATCTGCTGAATCCCTGCGAAATCATGACTTCTCTCTAGGAAGTACTTCTGTAATGCGTTGACGCAAGAAAAAGATGTGATGAAATGTATCAAACTTATTTTCTCAACAACCTATCCCAAATGTGTCCTAAGGAAAACCAACGACAGGTGCTTCTNGAGATCCTTCATGAAGACATTACGCTTGACGCAAGAAAAAGATGTGATGAAATGTATCAAACTTATTTTCTCACCAACCTATCCCAAATGTGTCCTAAGGAAAACCAACGACAGGTGCATCTCAGATCAAAAAGATTCATTATTACATCGTTGCTGTTAGGCATCCTGCTAGCCTCAGTTATCGCCTCCGTAGGATTGGGAACAGCAGGAGTGGCAATAGCCGCAGTAAACTCCAACAAGATTAATAGTCTTCAGGAAATAGTATCTGAAGAAAGAAAGCAACTGAAAGATTTGGAGAAACGGATAGATGTCATTGAAGCAAGCGTAAAAAATCTTAGAAGAGATTTCCAGTCAATGGCACAGAAACTCCAGTACCATAGTGAGGACTTTGATGAATTAAAACGGAAACAAATAAGCACTACCTTTGCAGTGGCTTATGTGACCAACCGACTGTTGTCTGTACAAGCGATAATACTTGAAGCCAGCAGACAATGGAAACAAAGAAAAATTTATGCTCCCCTTTTTGATTATTTGAATTTTACTCTACCCTGCGGTGATGATTGCCCGATTTCAATGGCCACGGCTAGAAGATGCTACCTTACAGAAGACAAGAAAAACCTTTTCATTGATTTCGACACACCAATCATCAATAGAACTCTTCATTTGTTGGAAGCAGACCCTTTCGACGTGATGAAGAAACAAAACAACAAAACGTGCAAAATAAAATACACTGGACCAACCAATGTTATAATATCTGATGAAAGTGAGTGCGTTTACGCAATAAACGTCAGGAAACCGATAAGTTTTGACTTGATACTCTCTCCATCAGAAGGCTGTAAACCACATACCTCCTTACCTTCCCAGTCAAAATATTTTGGAATTGACCGTTGCGATGCTCAATATCCACACGATGAATGGGATTTTATTCAAGTGCANGCGATGCTCAACATCCACACGATGAATGGGATTTTATTCAAGTGAAGCCCCATCATGGATCTAACCACATCTATTGTCCCGAAAGTACTCTGGAAATAGGTGGTCATTCTCAACCTTGCCCAGACGGAGTTTTTATTCTTCCTATTGGAGCGAGTTTCTCAATCAACACAATGAAATATCAAGGTAGTCAAATGCATTTGGACCATCACGAGAAGGTGGACCCTCTCTCAACTATGAAAACGAATTGGAAACTTCTACCAACTCTCAATATGACGTCCTTGATGGCCGACCAATCAGATGATGTACCTAAGTTTTCAAATCAGGCTGGACATCCATGGATGTGGGCTACAGTAATAATTTCAACACTCATCATACTAATCGTTGCTATTTTTGTCGGATATCTTTACATCATGCAGAAGCGGAAAATAGAGGTGTCAGTTTTGGCCCAACATATGGAACCTGATTCAACATCAAATCCAAATACTTTAGAGTTAACCACTCGAGATTGAGGGAGTGTGTTACAAATATAGTGATTATTGTCATTCTCGAGTGACTAACTCGCTTAGTCATTCTTCAAATAAAGATAATTTCTAAGAATTTAAAGAATAAATGTCTTTGTTCTTAAATATATTTAGATAATCTTCAAGGGTTTCAGTCCCTTCTAAATTACACAAACTAAGTTCTAACACTTACAAAATTTTCCTACAAAAGGGTATAAAAGTAACTCAAGTAATAAACCAAAAGCAGTTGCAAAAAGGCCGTTACTCTGCCCAATTCTTCAGCGATTTCACGTATCATAACACAACTCAATGTCCGTTCCATCCCACCATTCTTAAAAAATGAGCAAATAGCAGAATGTTCAACCATCTTCATTCAACGGAATGTGTCCTCCAATTCATAAAATTAAGAAAATTTTTATCTCTCAATATGAAACCATTTATGATCAAATTGAACATATTTTGCAATTTCCAAGTCTTCAACTACATTTTTTCCGTATCGAAATGCATATCTATTGTATTTTTTAGCTCCTTGATTCACTCCATCACAAATGGCGTACCATCAAAACCTCAGGAAAATTCACTAGCTTCATTCTCTCCCTAGCAACCAAATAACAGTTTCCTTTATCTCACTGAAGCAGATTTTCACCTCCCATCAGGAATCTTTCAATTATTCCTATAACACCAGATTCGATTACAATTACTACGGTCAAGACGCAGACGTAACAATTAAGTCAACCAAATCTAAATCTGCAAAACACCATGGTCTTAAAATAAATAAGTTTAAATCTTCTGACAAACTGTCAAAAACCCTCCAATTGTAACTCCCAGCCATTCAGTACTTGATTTTAGTAAATATAAAATCCGCAAACTTCCAAAAACGAGTCTGATCACTACCGTCGTAGTAACACTAAACATGAAAAACGAATCATGCACCTCCATCACACCCAAACAAAATTCTTCATTTAGGCTAAGTTCACGATAAATCACCGTCAAACTTAGCGGACAAAAATAGTACTGACGTGTTCAAATTACAAAGAACAAAAAACTATGTATACTTCTCCAATTACCTCAGGTGATTTATCTCCCAAACCCATACTCTCCCTAAACACCCACTTTCAGGGTCCTATGCCACAATCACTCTCATTTTGACGGTGACATATTGACATATCGACAGTTGACATTGACAGAAATGCTAAAATAACGCGCCACGAAAAAAATGTCATATTCAAGGATTTTTGACACTTGTCAAAATTTTCTGACATTTTTATGTCAAACATAGTAAATATATTCAGTTTATTTTAAATTTTTCCTTGACACCAAAATCAGTGGATGGTATGAAATTCTGTCTTAATTTGTATTATTTTTTACGTGGAAGAAGCACTACGCCAATATCCTCACTGTCGCTACCACTAGAGTCGCTGACATTAAACGTAGCCATAAGTCAACAATTTTTATACAAAAGATTTACTTTTCCAAAACGGACAGACGTAAATCCCTCTGTCAAATATTTATGACATTTTTGACAAATATAAGTCAATGTCGTACTGACGAAAAAAAAGTCAATGACATTTACTTGTAAAATGTCAAATTCTCCCTGTCGAATGTCGAAATTCATCTGTCACTGTCATATGTCACTACCATCTTTGTGGCGTGATATTTTGTGTAAATTGTTGACAAATACCTGTGTATGTCAATATGTCAATATGTCATTTGATTGTGGCATAGGACCCAGGTCTTGTTAACAAATTCTCAGGCATGTTTTACCACCAATGAAAAAATTCTTCTCAAAAGCTCAGCGAAACCCTTGTCTGTTAAAAGGAAAATGGATGAAATAACCAATGCCTCTAAACCAAATAGCATTGGAAACAGTAATTGGACTCTTGTCAATTTGTCTCACGCGTTGTGCTCTCCGAATTCAAGTTACACCCAATCCAAATACTCATAAAATTGATGAGCTCTTCCAGCTTCTTTTAGTTAGAAAAAGAATCATAATGATAACGCCAAAGAATCATCTACTGATAATCCTTTTCCTTGTCCCTCTCCAATTCATATACAGTGCACGACGGTTATAAGAGCTACCCTCCGACGCCTGAAAATGCTGCTCTTATAACCGTTTGTTCTTACAACGCTTATAAGAGCAGGATGTTCTTATAAAAAGTATATGGCAAAAAGATTTTTTTTTTCAAAATTTATTAAAAGAAAATCTATACTATAGTAAAGATCTTAAATAAAGTTATCAACTGTAATTATCGTCGACAATTTCGTCAAACATTGCAATTGTTTAATTTCTATTCAAAGTTTTGTAAAGAATTTACAAGAACGACATTTCAACTGAAATAATTTCAAGTTGTACTTTTAGAAATTGAAGATGTAAAACGATTATTTTTGTTTGAGATTTGACTTTCGCTCTTATATCCAACTCCCGCTTCAAAAATTACGCAGCAAAAGGTAGTTCTTTTAACCGTTTTGCTCTTATATACGTTGTTCTTATAACGCGTTAATGTCTCATGCTAAATGCATTAGAGCAAACCAAGCCCGCAAAACTCTGCTCTTATAACCCGAATGTTCTTATAAAGGATGCTCTTATAAACGTCGTTCACTGTAATTCCTGTAACCCCAGCAATACCAATTCGAAATCAAACTAATATTTGTCATCCGCTTACGCATAATAAAGTGAACCAAACCCTATCTAACCCGAATGTCGCTACACACACCTCCCATGAAACTTTGATTGAAACAAGTGCCCAAACCAATCAACAAAATTTCTCAATAAGATACAGGGTTGAAGGACAATCATATAATGAATCACCCCTAGGACCGGATTTCATCATTATTGATGATTATGAACCAATCCCATTACCTCCACCATGCCCTCCGCCAGAAATTCCAGTGACTAAAACTTTGCCACTACCTTCCCTAATGCATACAACCGTTGATTTTGCCCTTAACCCAAATTCAATTATCCTAAATCCTAATTTGGTATTATATCCTATACCATATACCCTAATCCTTTTTCAAACATGCAATACCTATTCCTCCTTCACAGTACTCTACGCAACATTATACGGCATCCTCGCATCATTAATACTTTTAGCATCACCTGAACCAGGTCCAGATGTTGAAACCTACACACATTATCTTTCATACAGATACACACCATCTTTATTTTCGGGAAACATACTTCAGGAAGACAAACTTGAATCGGAGCAACTCATTCAAATTTTCAACACAACGTAACAATAACCCGGACTTTCGTTTTTCACGATACTGTTCTATCGTCCCAACTATTGTAAGTCTCATCAACATCATATTCTTGTTTTGTTCTAAATTTTATTTTAAGTTTATTTAAACTTCTTTAATTTTTTTAATATGCGTCTATTTTTGTGGGTACTTATCTTTTCCTTTAGTATTGCTTCACCAATTCGTAAGATTCTTATCGCACTAAGTCGTCCTGCTGCTAATGAAGTTGATGAGCCCCTTCTGCTTATTCCTTTACCGTCGTTTAATTTAACATTTTTAGAGCAGCAATGTACGCAGTAAACGAGTGATTATCTGCCCCTTCTGCTCTTCCTTTTTTCAGTCCCTCGATTTTAATTACCAGCACCTTTTCAGTTAACTCCAAAGACATATCTACATCGCCTCCCAGTAACAGCACCATTTATTTCACCACACTACAGTATATTCCTATTCCATCTATGATAGAACCCCTATTTCAAGCTTTTTCTATTCTGTACCGCCAGTAGTTTGATTGTGTGCGACCATTCCACCCTCAATTTGTCGTTCCAGTTTTAATTCAGTTCAATTTTTGTAGTAACTCCTCATACTCTGGTTACCATTGTTTTTCTCATAGAGTTCGTTCTGTCGGCAAGAAATTCATCATAAACCGGTTTGCATTTAACTTTGAAGCAAGTCGAGTTCTTAAAGTGCCAGAAAGTCTAAATCTCCCAACAACTCCCTTTCCTCAAGTTATATTAGTGCCAATTGTTATCGAGTATGGTAAATTAGCTAGAATTTCACCTCCGATGAACAATCATTCTCTCCTGTTTAAAATCCAAACTTTTGATTGAGTTTGGACAGTATACGATGCCCTTTCAAAATCACCTCCCAGTCTCAACAACTCCAAGTGTTAACCGGAAGCGAACATTAGCTCCCCCTTTGGATACTTCCCCACGCCGACATCGCTCCTCCCGATAATTTTAACTATTTTTGAACATTTTTTAATAATATTTATTAATTTTTTTTATTATAATCTGTAAAAATGAAAATTTTGAAATGTCATCCATACCTACTTGCCTGGGAATGTATTGGAAAACTTCACTCGGACTACAAGCTACGAATCATGACATAAACTCTTCTTCTTATGCTTCTTCTGTATTCACTTCATTCAAAATTTTACCCATTTTTTTATGAATTTGTTGAGATCGGCACAACAAAAAATAAGTTTTGGGCCTGAAAACTCAAAGGCATTGAATAAATTGTTTTATAATTAACAATATACAAAGTAAACAATCGCGCCAAACTAATTCTTGTATTGCGTCTTGTCAGCCGGTAGGTTTAAAATTTGGTGCCTCATTATGTGGATCAACCGCATTCGAAACTTCAAAGTAGGACTGTGAATTAAAAGACTCATGTACTTAGAAAAGGTCTCGGGATTTTCTATATATCTTGCTCAACAACTAATTACCTGTAATAAGTATCGTCGTGGAGCCAAAAGGCCAGCTCCTTTGGTTCCATCAGCACCGCTTCAATGTAATGAAACTTTGATTTCCTTTTCTTCGCAGACCGTACGTGGGCGCCCTCCGCAGAGAGCGGAGGAGAGGGTTAGAAGGGAGGGGGGTGTCAATTTTTGTCGCATGGCTAGGGGATGGAGGGGTGAAATTTGCCAGAAGGGATGGAGGGTACTTCTGCTCAGGAAAGAGCGGAAGGCTAGAAGGGTGAAGTTGATCTTAATGGGTAGAAGGATGGATGGGTGGCGGGCTATTATGGTTATCCGAGGACGGAGGGGTGGAGGGCTCTTATGTTCAGTGGAGAGCGGAGAGGTAGACTGCTCTTCAGTGAAGTAGTGGACGTGTTTTCATTTGGTGTAAGGCGGATGGGGGGATAATTCCTTGACCATTTATGTGGGAAAATAGAAACAAATTGTTTTCCGTATATAGGAAACTACTGGACAATATCACTTTGATCGAAAACAAAATCGTTATTTAAGCAATTTAAAGTTTTAATTATAAAATCTAAGGATTTCAGCAGCTCTCTTTTTTCAAATAAGAGCTGTGTCATCATCCATTATTTCTCGCTTGAATGCGGATACCTTTTACTGGGTAGTGCAGCCTGAAACAAAAAATGAATGTTTTAGTTCCAAGACTGAATATGTTGTGGCAAAATAGTGAAAATTTGCGTTAGTAAAGTTTTACCAGACAGTTTAGAAAGCGACATATTCCCTACTGTTCCTTGGGTTTTTCTTGCGTAATTTTACTTTATTTGATCATTTGTGAACAGAGTTCGAAGAAAATATCAAATCGATATATATCACGATATATACCATGATATTTATTTCGGAAAACATCATGATATTTTTGATATTTTCATTAAACAACAGTTTTTGAATAATTAGAGACCATCCATGAAGCCATAGGCGAAATTGTAAATCAGACACGACGTAAAATTGCAGTATTATTCAAGCGTATGAATGAAAGAAATTCAACCTCAGATATTTTGTTTTATATATTTTACTCCCGAGCATCACTAACTTAGTTGGTAGTTATTTTTATTATACAACAGACGTTATTCTTCTGTAGAAATTTGAAAATAGCAGATCATTCTGGTTATCATTGATAATACAAGAGAATGCCCAAGGTTAAAGATCCTATTTTGAATATTTTTGAATGTTCCAAAAAAGAAAAAAATACAGGAAATTTGGCTTTTTGCAAAAAATGTAAAGTGAAGATCCAGGGAATTCCAGAGACTGAAAACCCATTTCGCAAAGTTGTGTGCAACAAGACAAATCAATTAACTGTACAATTTACTACTTTTTTTTCTAGTTCCTAATCACGTAATTATAAATGACTTGATTTGGGTTTCACCCTAACTTGTGGACTGTAAGAAATATCAAATGCGTGAAAGTAACAAAACTATCAAACATATCAAAAATATCAAAAATATCTGATATATATCAAAATATCCGATATTTTTGATATTTTTGAAAATATCATAATATTTTCGAACTCTGCTTGTGAACAAGTTGATGTTTAAAATAAGAGTGAGGTTTTAAACTTAAACTCCTTCCACTAAAACCTTCCCTAAGCCAGACTTTTGCCTAAGTGATTTGACTTTGGGATTTTACAAGTGTTATTCCAGGGGTTTACATTGACAAATTTAAAACTATAATAGGGGTTGTCAGAGTCACTTACCGGTTGGACACATTCAACATACAGAGAGAACCAACAGGGATGTAACAGAGATACCCGTCCTTCACCCTTAACCCAGAGTCCCACACTTCACATTTGGGCAAATCGCTCACACATTCCGCAAATAACAAATAACTTATTCGGTAATTTACACAAATGTTGGCTGAATCAATGAACCTGACGTTTTCAAAAACTTACTCAACGTAAAACAAACCTGAGTTTACCTTGGTGTTGACTTATTTATTGTACCACCTTCAAACATTTGCTCAAAGTGAGCCCCATTCATACCTACTCTCGAACCAAATAGCATTGAGCCCACGGAGTTCTCGCCGCGAGATTTTTTATTTTTTATTTAGAGATGTGCGCGCCTTCTCATTTAAATTTTTAGCGGTGAAGTTAGGATTTACTTTTAGCTTGCCACCAAAAATTCAAATAAACAGTGTACCAAAGGTGAAACAGTTTCTAATTATGTTGAAGGAGAGTGTATACAAGGAATTGGGCGGGAGACAAGAAATTTCTGGAAAAAATTAGATTTAGAATTGTGAATCAGGCAC
>NIPM01000102.1:389998-542846 GCA_002738285.1 Holacanthella duospinosa
ATGTGCGCGTCTTCTCATTTCAATTATTAGGCTTTGAAGTTAAAAATAAAGAATTATCTGAATCACAAATTAAACTTTTTAACTTCAAAGCCTAATAATTGAAATGAGAAGACGCGCACATCTCTAAATTAAAAACAGAACAACTTTCGGCGAGAACTTCGAGGGCTCAATGCTATTTGGTTCGAGAGTAAGCAGTAATTTAATTTGTCATAGAATTCATTTCTAACATTTTAAAGCATTTGTGGGTGATTGTTAACATGCGAAACAAAAGTATTAATTTTATCCTTAAGTTCGGTGTGACTCATCTGGGTATTTGTAGTAATACTTAATCACAACTAGTCTAAGGTTTGGAGGTAAGCTCATTCTTATAAATACTCTTTAATAATAAGTAATAATAAGTACCATTCAGAGTTAGTCATAGATGTTTCTCTTAGTCAATTCGGGTCAAACTTGGGTCACAATATAAATTTTTTCTTGTAATTCTTTTACTGTTGTTGAATGTGTGGGCGATTTGCCCAAATGTGAAGTGTGGGACTCTGGGTTAAGGGTGAAGGACGGGTATCCCTGTTACAGCCCCGTTGGTTCTCTGTACTTCTTTTTGATACATACTTTTTTTGTACCCACCAAACGCGTACTTCTTACAACATATAAATACCCAGTGATGGGCAAACTTCTCGGAGTCAATTTCGATATCATTATACACATTCTTTATTACACTTCTCTGTAATCTGCCCTGCACTTCGTGTGCAGCAACAGAAACTGCAATCTGCATTTCGTTAAGATTTTCAGCCGCTTTATTCTTGCGCAAGAACTGCTCAAATGTCCTCTCCCGTCTAGATTACACAGTTCTAACCTCTTCATAAAATTTTGGCGCACTTTGAAAAGAGTTGCATAGCTGATGTCTTGAAAAGCTGCCGAAACCGAATTCCGAAGTTTTTCCAGAGTCTCAGGTATGGGGCGATAGGCATTTGAGTGATATTTGAGATAACTCCACAAATAAAAATCACAAGAGCTCAACTCGGGGCTTCTTGCAGGCCAGGCTAAGAGACCTCCCCTCCCTATCGAACGTTGTGGAAACATTACATTAAGGAAATCTTTAACAGGTTGCGTGGAATGGATGCTGGCGCCATCTTGCTGAAACCAAACTTGATCGAACGGAATAAGTTGATCAGCGCAACTCTGGTTTAGCCAAGAAAGGAAATTTTCTTGTAAGAGCTCGAAATAGCGCGCAGACGTTATCTTAGCAGACGTTAGCGTTATATTTTCCTTATCCAGAAAAAACCACAAGACTCAATAATTACCAAATATTGCCGCCCACATATTCAATTTTTCTCTCTTGGTTGTTGTACAGTCATCAATATCAACCGGTTTTTTCTAATTATAACATTTGCCTCGTCGCTAATTACTATTCTCCGAAGCAAGTCAGGGTCGCCATGTACCATATTCATCAGCTTTAGGGAAAAATCAGCTCTGGCAAAGTAATCAGTGTCTTTGAGTTTCTGATGCTTCTGTACTACGTAGATCTTCAAATGGGACCTTTGTAACATCCGTAGTACAGAGCTCTGACTACAACCCACCTGACCTAAAATTTGGCGAATGGACAAATAAGAGTTCGCTTCGACTATTCCTACAACAGCTTCAGAATTGATTTCACTTGTGACAGTCCGTCGCCTTCCACTATGATGTTGGTCTTTTGTGAGTTCAGCTGTTGGAAGTTTCAAATAATGCGCTTCATGGTGTCGAAGCGAATGTTTCTGTCGTATGTTGCTTCAAATTCTGCCATTACTTTGCTCACTTTATGTGGTTTTTTATAGAATGAATTGTACTTTTCCACAACGAATCTCCTCCTAGTTCAGAAGTTCTCGACTTCGGTGTACGATCAACCATGATTTCGCTTTATCCAAAATTGAAATCATAGTATTGTAGCATTAAAAAATATGACATCGGCAACATTGAAAAATTATGAAATCGGCAACATTGAAAAATTATTAAATCGGCAATATTGAAAAATTATAAAATAGGCTACGTTCAAAAATTATAAAATCGGCAACATTAAAGAATTATGAAAATGGAAACAGTGCAAAATTATGAAAATGGCAACAGTGCTAAATTATAAAATTGGCAACATTAAAAAATTGTGAAATCGGCAACATTGAAAAAGAATCTTTGTTACAATTATATATACCGATCAGGTTTTATTAAGTCCACGAGCTTTATATGCATCTTCAAAATGTATATCAAAACTGAATTTAAGTCTTTATTTTGCCATTCTGCTGCACCACTTCAAAAATGGCGAATGTGAATTATAACTAGTAAAAACTGCGTTTCAATTAATAACTTTCATTTCGTCAAAACTTCTTGGATCAATTCGAAGTTTCGCTAAAGTGTGTAAATTCCCATTTTGAGAATATATTTTCTATGGTTTTCGAAAATACTCAAAAATATTTTTGACTTTTTGAATAAAAAAAAATTTATTTTTATTTTTTAATTGTGAACTAAATTAACACTGAATTTGAAATTTGTGTGATTGAATTCATTTTGCAGAGAATTTTAAAAAGTTTTCGAAATTTTTTTTAAATTATTTATATTTTTCAAAAAGTCTTAAACATTTTACTTTCAAGTATTTTCAAGTATATCTGCAAAAATTCGATAATATATGGCTGAATACCAATTGCTAATTTAGTTCACATTCATTCGAAAATAAACGGAATTTTTTTTTCTTCAAACATTCATAGAAATATTTTTATGAACATTATGGCTTACGTCATTTTGTGATTCTAATTGTGCCTTAACTGAAGAGGAATTACCCTGCTGCTTAAGTAGTGCTTACTTTTTTAACTCAATTGAGGCAAAAAGTAAAGACTACTTAAGAAGCATATCGTGGCTTTGTTTAATTCTTCTAATATTTTATCGTAGCCGACTGTCTATTTTCATGTAACACCCCTCACGGTGACATGGAAAATGACGTCATGTGAAAGCGTGCTTTCTAGGATACTCAAAAATTACTCACCCTGTATATGTGCCGATTTCATTGTAAGTACTTTCCTTTTCCTTTTCTACATAACAAGGAGACGGATTGCATAAGATTCACTTTTTTCAACAAAACTTTCATTTTTATTCTACATTTTACCAAAATAAAATTATTTTTTTCGAACAATAGACATTCGAAATCCTTCATATAATTTGATTCAAATCAAATCAGGTATAATTCAATTCAAATCAGGTATAAATTGAAATCAAATCAGGTATAATTGAATTTAAATCAGGTTAGATTTATAAAATACCTTCTGCTGAGATCCAATTTTATGAGTGGAGGAAATCCTAAAGGTAAAGTAAAACATTTAGCTTTATCACAATGATTATTGAAACTACTCAAATAAAACTGACCAATTAAAACATTTAAAACAAAAAAATTAAATAACTAACACATAAAACATTATTACCTCTTCAAGAGTTGAAGTTTGACTAAGGCTTCTGTTGTTGGAAATATCCCTCCGTAGGGAAGGGAGTTTGGCGGAAGACCAAATGCGAATTGCATTGTTTCTTTTGGAGGGAGAATTGAGGCTGACTCAACAGAAGTTATTTTTAAAACTCAAGTGACAAAATATGCGAGGAAGGTCAGAGCGGGAGAGTAAAAAAAACTTAACTTAACAAAAAATTCTTACATATTCCGCATGGATCGGTACGAGACTTACAACTCTTACGCTCGTTGTATACTTTGTTTACTCTGATCGTTGTCTGGAGAAAGTGCAGTATGATTAGTGAATTTCCTAACCATTTCAATATTGTTGCTAATGTAAATTAGTTTTGTTGACATGAAATTCACTAATCATACTGCACTTTCCCCAGGCAACGGACGAAGAAAGCAAAGTATACAATGGGCGTTAACATACAAGGACCGCCAAATAAACCCGAGCCTTCTTTCTCCGCCTTTCACCAAAATCGGCTTAGGTCAGCCGACAAACAAGTAGTGAATAATAGACGTGAAGTTAGCTGACAAATTTTGAAATTTTTTTATTTTTAATTATGGATATTCTAATGTAACATTCGTCACTCCCGACAACTTGATCTCAATCTAAAAAACAAAAAACAAGAGATTGACGTTAAAGTGTAGGAAGCATGAAAGAAAACCTAAACTCCACAATATTAGGGGTTTTTCCTTAAATGCTGCCTTGCAAAATTTATCTTTTGTCCTAATAGGTTAACTTGACATCCTAACAGCAATTTCCTACTTACCTTTATCGATCCCGGATTAATTTTCCTTTGAAGCATAATTTTTTATTTACAAAAATTGTTTAAAACAGGATCATGTTTCTTTCCGTTTACAATTTAGTACCAGGAAAATACAAAAATTAGTCTCGGATTAATTTGCCACTACAAATATATTTTTTGAAAATTTCGAAATACTGTACGATATGAACTTGTTTTTTTAGTTTAAACCCATATTTGATACCAGTAAAATGCCAAAATTAGTGGCGAATTAATCTGGCCTTTTGTAAATTGTATTTGTAAACCGTAAAAATTATTCCGAAATAAATTAAAACCACTTATTAAGCATTCAGATAGACGATGGTTGAATAAAAACACAAAATTTATTGGCGGATTAGTTTGACCTGAAAATAAATAAATAAATTTTTTTTTTGAAAGTCTCAAAAATCTATCCGAAAAAGGTCATCACTTACTTAGAATTGAAAAATAGATACAGTTACATAAAAATAACTTTAGTCGCAGATTTTTTACGTAAGTAAGTATTTTACTATTTTCAAAAAAATGGGGGCCAAATTAATCCGCGACTAATTTTGGCATTATCCTGGTAACAAATATGTATTTAAAACTCTGACCAAGTGATATGAGTTCATTTCGTAAAGTAATTTACGATTTTCAAAAACAATTTTGTGGAACCAAATAATCCGCTACTAATTTTGGTATTTTCCTGGTACTAAATTGTAAACGGGAGAAAATATGATCCTGTTTTAAACAATTTTTGTAAATAAAAAATTATGCTTCAAAGGAAAATTAATCCGGGATCGATAAAGGTAATTAGGAAATTGCTGTTAGGATGTCAAGTTAACCTATTAGGACAAATGATAAATTTTACAAGGCAGCATTCCCCTAATGTTGTGGAGTTTAGGTTTTCTTTCATGCTCCCCACACCTTAAAGTCAATCTTTTGTTTTTTTTTCAGAGTGAGATCAAGGTATCGGGAGTGACGAATGATACATTAGAATATCTATAATTAAAAAAAAATTAAAAATTTGTCAGCTAACGTCACGTCTATTATTCACTACTTGTTTGCCGGCTGACTCAAGCCGATTTTGTGAAAGGCGGAGAAAGAAGGCCCGGGTTTATTTGGCTGTCCTTGTAGTAAGGGGTTGACTTGATATGTCTACCTCGCCAAGGCTGGAAACAGCGATTAACCCAAAAGATGGTCTCTGGTGGGGTATGATCCCACGTCTAGGGTATCCAACGCACTACCATTTGTGCTACAGAGCCGATTGGGAAAATGCTGTTTCAAACCTTGACTATATGATGATGATCCACCAGTTATCACCAGCAAAGTCTTTTTTGCTGGTGGGGGATCCATCATCTGTGCTTCTTCTCATCTCTTGGCAGAGACGGGGAAGACTTTAATCGGGTATAGGAGTCTATGTTCACTATCCCGTGAGTATAGGAGGTATGCTTCACTATCCCACAGGGTCTACTTTTTTTAGTTTCACGCTTTCACAGATGACTTTATTGCACACTTTAATGTTGATGCGCGCATGAGTGTGAAGCTACAGCGGGTGAGTTGTTGTACAATTCACACTTAAAATATTTCAACTCTTTTTGTACTAGTGCGCAAAAGTGTCAGGAATCGGGTGAGCCTTAGTTTTGAAATTGAATGTAATTAAAGAATCCAAATGGTAAAACAATCAAATAAGGTTAAATTTCCAGAATTTCATTTTGATGGGTTATTCAAATTTGTGCAGGCACTACATAAACGCTATCAATGCGTTATTAATGTCATAAATAAATGCTAATAAATAATAAATGCTACCAAACGTTATCAATATCGTTGATAAAAATCTTGAAAACAATTGAAACGAAAATCTGAAGTTTTGAGGCACATTTTAAATTGACGGAAAATTAGAAGTTGTAAACAAGTGTGGAAAAAAAACCTGATCACCCCTTTAGCAAAAAAGAATTCTCGAGCTTTCTAAAGCATTGTATTTTAAAGATCACTGAGAATTCCTAGTAATTACCAGATTAAGAATAGAGAAAGCTTTATGGAATATTTTATGTAATACAATACTTCTTCTTTTTGAGATTACTTTAGGAATTCTCAAACACTTCTTCCGGATTCGTTTTAGAGAATTCCAATCGCAGATATTGTAATCCATTTTTATTCTTCAAGAATAGTTAAATGGAGCTCTGCATTCTTACTTTAAGAATACTCAAGAATTTAAAAAGAATACTTTTAGAAATTAAAAAAAAACTTTCAGAAAACAAATAGTTTATTTTTTCCTAAATAAAGTATTAACATTAGTAAAATGATATATGATAGAAATTAAATTATAATTTATCAATAATCTAAGAAAATTATAATGCATTATTCCTGGGGAGAAGGATGAAGCAACTTCCCTTTGCAAACCACCTTCTTAGTTCCTAAAGAAATAGAATTAAAAAAATTAAATAAATATATAACAATTGTAATACAAGTTAAAGAATTTTTCGGTGCAATTTTGGTGGAGAACGCTTGAGTTAACTATTTTTTGCACCATTAGTGCATGGAATTTTTTGAAGTCCAGAACCAGTGGTATTAGAAAGGGCTCAAAAAACCTTCCTATTTCTAATGGAACTTGTCCTGGACTACAACAAAAAAATTTTCTAGGGACGTAGATGCAAAAATGTTTAAGTCAGAAATTCTCCAGCAAAAGTCAATATTCCAAAAATTCCTTCCCATGTGTTTAATTAAAATTTTGCGGGTTGTATGTTTATTTTTTACCTGAAATTTTAGCAATCCTCACTGGTGTTTGTTTAAAATAATTTTTAAGACATTCGTTGATTACTTTGATTGTAACGGGGGGATCAGCCTTCAAATTGCTCACGGCTCCTAGATTTCAACAATAATTGTTATTAGCTTAAACCAAAGTCACATTTGCTGATGGTATTGGTGATTTTATCTTTTCAGAAACATGCTTACGAATGTAGGTACGACGTTTTATAAAATTTTTCTATGGTGTGTTTTATAGTTTTGAACATTGTCCAGATTGTATAATGGAGCCCTTGCCACAGTGACTGAAATCAGCAGTGACAGTAACAGTAGACAATGATGGATTTTCTACGTATATTTTTATAAAGCCAGACTTTTACTGTGGAAAATCTTTTGCACTCCGCCGAGATACTCTCATAACTCCAGTGACTTTTCCATTCTACGACCCTTTTCTCAGACAGTAGTTTCAGCGAACACAATACTTTTTGAAGCTGGCATTCCCCATGACTGTATACAAAGCTCAGGTATGAAAAAAAAGTCTTCTGGATAAGTAATAGAAACTAATTTTTCTCGTTTCAGGGTAAGAGTTAGTAGAGTGTTGTCATAGGACTTGCAGGAGACAAGGAGTATAATAGCATGGTCCATAAGATGAGCCCGCAGATAATTTACGTTGCATTTATAATAAATAGAAAGCTCAATTTCAGATATTACAACGTTCTTTATCAACAGGTCGATCGATATCCCCAGAAGGGTTGCATTTTCAAACACCTTTTCTTTTCTTGTCCATAAATCACAGTCTGCATCTACGACAGTGGCAAGAGGAAAAGAAAACTTAAAACCAATTGGACCTTTAAAATTCTCATTTCATTCAGTTTGTATTTTGTAAAAAAATTTCATTGTCTGCAAGACAAATAAAAACCTTGACAAGAAAAACAGTAAGAGCTATAGTGCCTTTCCCGTCTTTTTTAAAACAGGAAAGTAAACGAACCCAAAAAAAGTGAAAAAGATTCTGTCTGGCATTGGGTCATATTCAATTCATCGCTTCATTGTAAATAAGCAAAAGACCCGCCCGACTCTTAGCTTTTTTTCTATATGAACTATGACATGGACTTTGTGCAATTGAACAGAGAAACCGCAGAAGGTGAAAATTTTTCTTTTGTAGTCATAGCTTTGAATATATTTTCCCGATTTCTATATACAACCTACACCTACAAAATTGGCTCATCAGTTTTCGCCGCTCTCAAAAGGGTTTTTAAGCAATGGGTTGAGTCATTTTTACCTTTGAAAGTCATTTCTACATTTTTCTCTAGACGTGAAGCCTTTCTAGCACTATCCACATTTCATACTATCGGGACATGGAAAGGAATTTTGGAATCACGACATGGACTTTTACCTAAAAGATCATAATGTCTACCTTTACTCTGTGAGATTAACCAGAAAAGCATCTCAAGTAATAGAATATACACTGTATAAAATGTATACCGTAACAAGTTACAACAATTGTAGCTAGAAAGAGTTATCAGACCCTTCAAACAACAATGACCAGAATGGAAGAAGTAGACCCTGGGGCTTCTTTCAACTCTCTCTGGCCACACGTTTACCGAAATTACAACAACGGGTACCTATAATGAACCGTTTGTAAATTACATGCCATTTACCAGACGAATACTTTTTCTTAGGTGCCACTCTACTATAAAAATGATCCTTACATCGGTCCTGGACCCGGCCAACAAAAACTTGGTGTTTCTAAATGTTTACAAGTTGATCATGGCCAAACCACAGACTCCAAAATATAAGGAATTATCCCAGACAACCGGGAAGCGGAAATTTAAATTCAATTTTTTAGGTTGGACAGTTTGTAAGGATCGCAAGAAATCGACTAACCTATGAAAAAACAACGACTCAGACATATTCAACCAATATCTTCAAGCAGATCTATGGCGGAATTCCATTGAACAATAGACTAACGATTGAACTTTTCTATGATAAAAAAGGCAATCACAGCGGTCCTTCGGTTTTATTATTTGGAAATTCTTGAAGGAGACGAAATTATTGGTAATTTAATTACTTTCAGTCTCGAATTATCACCCAGGTATTAAGGTCACCATTCTTTTCCGTTTCAGGAAGTTTCTTAACCGAAGAATTGAATTCATTTCCAATTCCCTACAAATCTTAATGGCTCTCAGAAAAATGACACCATTCTCAAAGATAAGCAAACGATGTTTGGTCATCATGATGGGGACAATAAGATTATAGTCATCTTGAGACTATAGACGATCATCAAAGACAAGGAAAAAGAGGCTTCAAGATATGAGAAAATTCTGAACAGAACTGATGAACTAATTCAGCGCTACGCTCCCAATATGAGACTTTTTGTACTTGTTAAACAAGGTCACAAAATGCTGTTTGGTTACAACAATAAAGGCGAGAAGTATAAAGTCGAGATACCCTTAGATTATGTTCTTACCCCTGGATTTAAGGTAACATTGTTCCCCATAGCAGAGACGATGGCAGAAAACCCACCGAGTAATGTTAAATGATATCGACCTTACGATTCTTGGCGCTATACTATATTCTTAGAGGAACTGTCCTATGCGACAATCCAAGAGCCAGCCGATCCAACAGTAGACTCTTTGTTAAATTGTTAAAATCTTTGATGAAAAATATTAACACTTCAAGTGCAAAATTTCGTTTGCTTATGATGAAAATGTAATAGCTGCAGACGATGTTCAAAAAACTGGTTACATGGTGAAATTTTCCACCCTCTTGGAAACAATTTTTCGGATCGTTTCTCGCTTTAGGTTCAACTACGAATACCTTTGCATCCACAGTGATGCTACATCGTGATATGTTACACGATCATGTCTTGCTCTTGTCTTGTATACTCGAATCGCAATTCTTCAATGGAAAAATCTTGCCTATGTTGGAGTTTTTTCAGCAGACAAGCAAACCGTCTTGTGGAAAGCATCTGCGAACGTGAGAGTCGTTCACCAGTATCTCGCCATCTCCTCTACTACCCCTTGTTGACCTAGACACAATTCAACGTTGAGGTTCAACTTTGCAATGAAAACTTGAATTGAATTCCTGAAATGAGAAACAGGCATACAACAGACTTGTTGCATTTTCGAAACAGACCGATTTGGTTTAACTGACTGTCGTCCCGCCACAAATCTCAGAGTGGAATTTGACTTTATTCCAGCCAGTTCTTGTATAAAATTTATTTGTAAAAGTAAAACCCATATGCTTGAAGTTTATTGTGAAAACGGTGTCTGCAAAAATAGACAGCTCGACACCTACTCAAATTATTTACACATGGTTTAACTCCCCTGGTGTTCCTTACACAATCCCGGTCCAGTGTAAAAAAGGCAAAAAAAAGGAAAGGGTGAGAAAGGTGGAGAAGGGAAAAAACTATCCACCAAGTCTTATCAAAAAGGAAAAAACCGAGCAAGAGAAGACAATCTTAAAAGAATAAAAAACAAATCAAAATTAAATCGGCTGCAGAATCCAGTTTTAAGCAGAAAAGTCCCGCTCATTCTTCTAAACCGGGAAAGAAAAAATCTTGCTGCAGACAAACCCAACGCAAGTTTAGTGCCCCAAAATAAAATGGATCATTCACTCGTTTCAAGCTCAAAGCCTAGTTCCCTTTCTCAATTAGACATTTTT
This sequence comes from Holacanthella duospinosa, assembly GCA_002738285.1. Classification (NCBI taxonomy): domain Eukaryota; kingdom Metazoa; phylum Arthropoda; class Collembola; order Poduromorpha; family Neanuridae; genus Holacanthella; species Holacanthella duospinosa. The sequence continues at coordinate 400,634 of NIPM01000102.1, forward strand.
CAAACCCCAGTATTGGCAAGAGCCTTTTACAGTCTGATTATATAAAATTTGTTCCAGTAGACAGTCAAAGACAACACAAGCATTACTTTCCATATATCCGACTATAGCTTCAAACATTTACTTTGACTTTGCCTCGAGTTACATATACTTGAAATGCAAAGTAATAAACAGTAATGATTCAGGTTTAGCCCTCAACGAAAATGTTGCAGTCTGCAATCAATTTTCATACGCCTGTTTCCAAAAGTGCCAAATCACAGTTCAGGAGAAACAAATGAACGACTACACTTCCATTAGCGGGGGATTCTTTCTACCTTGTTAGGAAAGGACTCAGAGATAAAGATAAGTCTCTTCACTGCCATTGGCTACTACCCAGACTCTCCAAAACCAATTTTCTGACAACAATACGGGGCGTGTAACTAGAAAAGCAATGACTTCTCTATCAAAGACTGTCGACTTTCTAGGGAGACTTTGCTTTGTTGTATGAACTTTCTTTTCGGATTTCGGATATAAACATTGACATTACGTTTACCAAGAACCCCGCTTCTTTTTGTCTGGATACGTCTACTGACAACGCATAAACGATTTTCCATTAAAGAAGCTTCCTTTTATTTAAAGGGACATACAGTGAACNACTGACAACGCATAAACGATTTTCCATTAAAGAAGCTTCCTTTTATTTAAAGGGACATACAGTGAACCTTCACATTGTGTCTAGACATCAACAGCTGTTTGATTCTCGAGTATAGGCGATCATTAGCGTAAAGGACTTGGAATTGAAGCGATCAAGCATTCCCATAGGCACATCCATTTACACAACCGAGCAAACATTCTCAGTTCGTAAGCCGTCAATGATTTCGGTGGGAATCTTCGAGTCTGCCTCATTTCTTGTAAGGGTTCCTTTAACTCTTGTCATACTACAGTAAAAGGTCGCTTTACCATCATGTCTGTTCAAGCATTCGTAGCACGGCAAAAAATTACCTCTGAGGTCCCTGCGAGACCCCAATTTGCGGCACGCAGTTTTACCATCTCTTGTAGAAGTTGCCAACGCCTGGAAATCTTAAATTTTGATTACCATAGGAGTGTACAGAGTGTGTAACTTATTGCTATATGAGACAAACTATTTTTATTTAACTTCACACACAACAATAGAGTTTGGGTCAATTTTGGCTCATTATACATTCTCGCTACTACCCCCGCCNCCGCACTCTCCCACTCTACTGCCCGCCGACCTTCTTAATGCCCACCGTCCTTTTTACTACCCACCACCCTCCGTACTGCCCACCGCCATTCCTACTGCCCACCAACCCCCTTCCCTTATTGGCCACTGCCACCCCCATTACTGCCCACTGCCCTCTTTACATCCCACCGCCCTTCCTACTACCCACCGCCCTCCCTACTGCCTACTTCCATCCCTACAGCCGCCGTCCCCTACCAAACTGCCCACCGACCTCTCTACAAGCCACCGCCCACCGCCTTCCCTACAGCCCATCGCCCTTCCTACTGCCCACCAATCCTCCCCCTCTTCTATTGGCCATCTCCCCCGCACTGTCCACCGCCCTCCCCACTGCCCACCGCCCTCCCTCATGCCCACCACACTCTTTGCCGCTTACCTGCGCTCTCTCCTGCCCACTTCCTTTTTTACTGCCAACCGTCCACTCCAAAGCCCAAAGCCCTCCCTACTGTCCACCGGCCTATAAATCACATCACTAGCTATTGGTAGCATTCAGGAGTGTGGGGGTGTTAACGTGCAGGGTGGGGATATGTGTGCTATAAACAGTTATCAGTCAGCCCTTTGTTGCTGCAAAAACGCTTGATGAGTGGGTTGAGCCATTTTTACCCCAGATTTTTTACTCTTCTCTAAGTTAGTAGATAACAAGACTCAAAACCTCAATATACTAGGAGTTTAGTAGTGTTATTTCACTATAACAAAGAGATGTAAATTATAGTGCGATGTTCTACATTGAACTATTACTCAGTCAAAACAGCAACAGTTTTTCCTATAATTTTTAACCAACCTCAAATAAGAAAAAATCTAAAGGTTAGTAGTGTTATTTTTTTCTTCAACTATAGCAATGAGATAATTATATTGTAGTGTTCTACATTGAACTGCTCCTTAGTCAAAACAGCTAATTTTTTTTCCATAATTTTTAACCAGCCTCGAATATCGTAATAGACTATTATTTAGTAAATAATAATATTATTTATTAAATATAGTTATTATTTAGTGCTTATTAACCGATCAACAATCAAAACTCAGTAGTTTCTACATTTTCACCACCAACTTCAAATACAAGTAAAAGATTATAATTTAGCAAATAATAATGGTATTTTCAAGGTTTCTCGATTCTAAGAAACAATCGGCTGTTGATATCACGAGCCGTTGTTTCTGTTGTCATGGAACCTTGGGTATTTTATTAAATATACAATTATTTTATTACTACTAGTTGTTCGATCGACACATCCCAACCATAAAAACTCTTTATACACTCCGATGCAAAAGCACGGAGTGTATAAGTGAGAAAAACAAGAATATAATGTATATTGAGCCTAAATACTCTATAGAATTTGTCAAATTAAATTAAATATCCAATTTCTAATAGAAAATTATTAAGAGCGCTGTGGTTAGTAGCAGTCGGTCACGTGTGTAATGACTTACATACGAGATCGAATGCTACAACCCACAGTTCTTTTACTTGAAAATATTTTAGAAAATTTATTTTTAATGCTGAAAGTGAAATCTACACCAATAATTCAACAATAAACATGCAATGAAAGTACTTCCCGAAGTACTTCCATCTAGTTTTATATTTATAAAACTTAAATGTAACTCTTATAGAATCCAGTAGGTTGGGTACTATAATTTTAATTTATAACTAATTTTAAAATTCTTTTTGATGAATGTGATGAATTTCATGAATTTAAATGTCAGCAATATTTCTAAAATCTGAAAACAGCAAATTCAGCATAAAATAATAAATCTACCGTGGGATTTGAAACTCAAGATTTAATTTAAGAAAGGAAATATTAATCACATCTAATCTAGCATTGACAAAGATATGTTCTTATCTTCAAATCAGTTTTGAAAAATAAGTTGGTAGAAAATGTCTCAAACTTCCAAAAGTAAGTCCATTTTTATTATTTACTAGTTTTCTATTTTTATTTGAAATTGAAATTAAAAACTTTGAAAGTTTTAGTTATCAATATGTTATATTATTATAACTCATTAATTAATTAATTATCTATTTATTATTTATTTATTTATTATTATCAAACATTAATTAATTTTGAGTTATAGGCAGTCAGAAAGATGCAGACGAGCGTGAAATCATACAGGGTAGGAACGCTGTGGATCGCAGCCAACAATATAAGGAAGCGTTAATTGACTTAAGTAAGAAACATATGGCATAGGCCATTGAACGGACTGCGGGTGGATCCCAAGGTGTCAAACTTCGGACACGGAAAGGTAAATTTTGATTAAACAATACAGGTAGAGTAATAATTTTTTTTCTGAATTCATTTTTCTGATCTTATTTTAATTGTTTTGTTTTTTTCATTCTAGGCACCCCCAAGGTAAAAAACTCCCTGTGAAGAAACTCCCTGTGAGGAAAGTAATCGCCAAGAAGCGAAAACTCGCTCTTGAAGAGTCTGAAGGTAAATATTTTACTTCCATATTTGTAATTTTAAAATAATGACATTTCTGCTTAGTCAGCATTTAAGCAAATATTTATTAGGGAAGATAATCTTTCTAATTTTGTTGCAGAATCCTCAGATAATGATTCTTACGAACCAACGGATGTGGATGATGAAGAAGATGATGATGACATCGAAGATGAAGATAACATTGACGATGATGTAGAAGAAATTTTAGCTCCTCCATTAAAAAAGAAAAAAGGAAAGGAAGGGATTAAGAAGTCTTCTGCTGTGCGCAATTTGAAAAAAGCTTTTGAAGCAGCCGATGGTGTTGACTTGGATTTGTCCGACATGCCTGAGCTGACCGGGAAACAACGAAAACTTTTTCGCTGCATTTTAGGCGAAAACTGGGAGGTCAGGATCGATCCTGAATGGAATGCAAATCTAGTATCGATTCGGAAATGTACGGATGGAACTCCCAAGTGGAAGAATGGGTCCACATTAAAAGTGTCATTCATCCCAAAGCTAATCACAGCACTGAAATCTGCTGCTGACTACATGGGCTATTAGAATTATTGCTTATTTATTAATTTATTAATTGCGACTGTAAGGTAGTAAGTTGAAAACTTTCCAAATTACAACTATGCATGAATAAATGACAACCACATCAAAAAATTTCATTCATGAGTTGAGTTTTTATAATTTTAATTTTAATTTCTTACTTGACTTCTAATTTGTCTTATCTTATTCTTGTTTTGTCTAGTTACACTTTTGAAAGTTTGGAATCACTTATTGTCTTGAATCTACACTAAGCACGGTTCTAAGCTCTAAATTCAGCTCTCCAAATAGTACAGAATTTAGTCACTTGGTGGTTCCAGAAGAGTGTCTATTCTGTAAATTCTCTACTGCAACGCAAGAGGGAGGCATGGTAAGTTAATAATTGTTTTTGACAATGTACGTTAAAGTTGTATTTGAATTTTTATGCATAGGCTTCATCTTATGATTGTTCGGATTTTGAAGCATTTCTACATAGAAATGAATTTTCTGAGATTCCCGGTGCAGTTGACTACAAGCACCTCAATAGACATAAGTTATTTGCAAAAACTGAGGTAATAATAGAAATTTATGTTTCGCAATACACATAAAATAAAAAGATCACTTCCTATTTAGATAATAGATCCACAACCAATTGTTTCCAATTTTGAGGTATTCCTTACCGAAAATGAGTTTACTGAAACACCCATGGAAGTGGACTATAAACATTTATGTGAGAATCCACTTTTTCTGGAATACAAAGCTCCGATTATGAGGAAACTAATTGTTCAAGTGAGTATTTAATTAAGTCCCAGTGAAACGATATATATCAGAAAGTTTATTATTTCATTTTTTAGTGGTACAAGTGCAAAAATTGTTCACTAAAGTGTTCCCAATTTGATGTATTCAAAACTCATATGAGCGATTGTCAAAGACTGAAGTATAGAAAGGTACGAAGAATAGTAAAGAAAACTTTGTTCAAATGTGGTTATTGTGGCCATATAGCTGGTACGAGCGTTCAACGTGAATATCACTTGGCTACCTTTCACAAATGTGGTCAATGCTCATTCGAAGGTGTTCAATTGAGACATCACCGCCTAATACATCCTACACAATTTGGAGGAAGAGTTTTGCAACAAAACTCCCCATCACACAGTACGATTCACTTAGCTTCTGACAACCCATTTAAACAAATTAAAGCGTCCAAAGGCTCGGTCAGGACATATCGCTGTAAATTAACAAAGTGTATGAGTACCAAACTAAACCCATCAATTCTCATATGCTGATGTGCCTCAATGCTCAATCATTTGACAACTTATATCAGAAATGGTGTGAAAAAATAATTCAAACTGTTCAAATTTTTGAAAAATATGGATCAGGTTGGGAATTTCTTACTGTCACTGGAGCTGACATCCGCATTGGCTTGTTTCGTCCACAGCGCGGTGGTTGTCAGAGTCTCCTTCCCCTAAGATTGAAAAACAAAAAAGCATTGGCCAATGTAATTAGTGGAGATCAAATGTGTTTCAAATGGGCTTGTCTAGCGAGCCTTCATCACGCGGATTTGAGAAAACGAGGCGTCAAGAACACAAACCGAAAAGTGTACTACAGACAATTTGAAAGTTTCTACGACTTTTTTTGTATTTCTTACCCAGTTGAAATAAGTGATATCCCCGTCTTTGAGGTTGCAAACGTTTAGCAATTAACGTTTTTAACTTTGATGACGACGATGGAGTTCTCCCTGTGTACATATCACAGCATAACTATACTGCATGCATAGCTGTGAACCTGTTGCTTGTGTGTTATGGGGGGAGTTCACATTTTGTTGCCATCTCTAATATTCATAGATTGTTAGGAAAGAACAAAAACCACAGACGTCTTCTTTGCTACAACTGTTTACAAACTTTTCCATTGAGCAAGCCTGATCACAACAGAGATAGGGGGGATATACTGAGAAAGCATATCGTCAACTGTAATAATTTTAAGTTTCAGAATGTTACAATGCCTCTCGAGTTAGCCAATGGAGATAAACCTACAATACGGTTCACAAATACCGCAAAGCAATTGAAAGCCGGATTTGTTGTTTATTGTGATTTTGAATGTTTACTAATACCTACAGAGAAAGAAACCCCCCCACAATCTGCCTCTTACACGTTGAAGAAAACTATCCACCAACCGTCTGAGTTTGCGTACGTAGTTGTAGATATGAGTTGGAACATTTACAAAAAAAGGGTTTATAGAGGATCTGACTCTGTGGATGTGCTCTTGAGCGAATTAGAAGTGATAAAAAACGAAGTATTTGAGATTTATGATAATCCCAAACCTATGACTATTTCGAGCGAAGACCAGAAAACAAATGAGTTAGCTACTGAGTGTCACATTTGTTGCGGACAGTTAGGAGATGACAAAGTTCGAGACCATTGTAGGATCTCAGGTAATTACAGAGGATNTGCGTACGTAGTTGTAGATATGAGTTGGAACATTTACAAAAAAAGGGTTTATAGAGGATCTGACTCTGTGGATGTGCTCTTGAGCGAATTGGAAGTGATAAAAAACGAAGTATTTGAGATTTATGATAATCCCAAACCTATGACTATTTCGAGCGAAGACCAGAAAACAAATGAGTTAGCTACTGAGTGTCACTAAACAACGCCTGTCAATCCTCTACTGTTTCAAGCTCTGGTAACATCGATCTCAGGTAATTACAGAGGATATGCCCTCATGCAATGAAATTTAGATTTTCATCAAAGCAAGCACTTACCAGTTATTATACACAATTTTCGGGGGTATGACTCTCATCTGATTATTCATGGGTTAAGAAAATTTGGCGAATCAATTCGTGTTACTACTTCCACATCGGAACGATTTATGTCAATTGAAGTTGATGATATTGTGTTTATAGACAGTTTTTAGTTTATGAACCGAAGTCTAGAGTCATTAGTTAACGACCTTTCACAACAACATGACGACCAGCATGCGTTTAAGCTACTACACGACCACTTCAATCGTCCTGAGCTTGTAGAATTGTTAAAGCAAAAAGGTGTCTATCCATATGAGTACATGTCACGCTGGGAGAAGTTTAATGAAAAAACATTACCCGAAATTACTTGCTTTTACAATACACTGAGAAATGAAGTGCTTACAGANATATGAGTACATGTCACGCTGGGAGAAGTTTAATGAAAAAACATTACCCGAAATTACTTGCTTTTACAATACACTGAGAAATGAAGTGCTTACAGAATCGGCATATAGGCATGCAAAAACTGTTTTTAAAATGTTTGACTGTAAGAACTTGGGTGACTACCACGATCTGTATGTGTTATCCGATACTCTACTGCTAGCAAGTGTGTTCGAGAACTTCCGAACGATGTCACTAAACGCATACAAGCTGGATCCTGCGCATTATATTTCAGTCCCAGGGTTAGCATGGGATGCCGCTCTTAAAATGACAAAGGCAATTCTTGAACAGCTTACAGAAATTGACCAGCATGAATTTTTGGAACTTGGTTAGTCATTTTATGTGTATACTATATAATGGAAAAAACCAATAACAGGAAGGGTGCTTTCAGGAATGAGAGGTGGAGTAACCATGATTGTGAAGCGATTAGCTGAAGCTTCAAACAAGTATATGCAAGAATACAACCAGGACCCTGAAAGCGACCTCCAAACATATATAATCAGTTGAGATGTAAATAATCTGTATGGGCAGGTTTGAACAATTGAGCTTATTTAAGTCTATAATTATTATTTAATATTTAATGTTTAATATGTAGGCGATGAGAATAAGGTTACCAGTATCAGGATTCAGATTTATGAAACAGAAAGAAGTTGATAATTTCAATATCGAGGAAGTCAGTGATGACAGCTCAGTCGGGTTTATAATTGAATGCGATCTAGAATATGACGCCACATTACACGAAGATCATGATGAATATCCATTGGCTCCAACCAAGTTTAGCATAAACAAGCAGCAGCTGAGTGAATACCAGCAGGATTTGCTCGATTCATTGAATATTACTTACATGGACAACCAGGAAAAACTTATTCCGCACCTTGGACCACGCAAGATGTATATTGTACATTACAGGTAAATTAATTGTACACTAAACTATTAACGTTTTGCAATTGTTCTATGTATACATTACACCGCAGGAACTTAAAATATTACATTTCCAAGGGGATGAAATTAACAAAGATTCATCGGATTTTTACGTTTATACAAGAAGAATGGCTCGCACCCTATATTTTGTTTAACCAAAAAAAACGAGAGGGTGCTTCTAACGCATTTGAAGACTCGTCCTTTAAACTTATAAATAATGCCGTGTTCGGAAAAGGTAAATGTGCTAAACGGAATCAAAATTACTAATACATATAATCAACCAAACAATCAGTAATAACTATTTTGTTTAGGACTGGAGAATGTGAAACGTCGAATTCGCGTTAGATTAGTAAACAAAAGAGAGCAGGCTACGAGGTTAATTTCCAAGCCTCAATACCAAACTCATAACATTATAGAAAAAAATTTGGTAACATTTCATATGACGTTAGCGCGCTTCACACTAGATAAGCCTATCTACACAGGGTTCACTGTGTTGGACGTTTCTAAGCTTTTTATGTATCAGTTTCACATGGAGCATGAGAAAAAGAAATATGGTAGTGCATCACAGCTTTTGTTTACAGACACTGATAGTCTTACCTACCATATTCGAACTAAGGATGTCTATAAAGATATACAAGAAGATGCACATCTTTTTGATTACAGTGATTATCCAGAGAACCATTTCCTCAGGAGTCTTGACAATAAGGTTATTGGTAAACTGAAAGATGAAACAAGGGCTGAACCAATTTATAAGTTTGTTGGACTGGCACCAAAAGTTTATTGCATGAGCATAGGGCAGCAACAAAAAGAGAAGAAGGCTGCTAAGGATGTGCCCAAATTTGTTCAAGAAAGCAACTTTCGATACAATACATACCGTGAATGCTTGGAAAAACAAAATCGTGTATACGAAACTGTGAATTCTATTAGATCTAAAAAACATGTGCTATATACTGTTGAACAACGGAAATCGATGCTATATGGGTTCGATTCCAAAAGATGTATCTTAAATAACGGAGTAGATACTTTATCTTGGGGGAATGTACTTTTAAATTATCATGAAAGGCTGTAGTAACAAGCTATAATACCAAGGTATATTAAAATCTATTTTTAAATACCTTATTTATTATTTAAGTATACTACATGTTCACTGATAACTTCAGTTAATAATTTTAATAAGTTTTGTTATGCTCAAAGTTCGTTACACATTTCATATAAATTGGCAATCAATTTGTTAAAACTACATTAGTCTGTTATAAGCTTTCCTTAGCCAAAATGAAACAGAAGTACATATTTCATCATGACCATTATTATCACACCCTCAAACACCAAATTGGGGAAGGCATACCTGTATTCCATGGAGCAAGGCAAAAGGGTGGTGGAATAGGTTCAGTATTAGGTAGTTTTGCAAAATATGCAATTCCACTAGTCATGAAGTATATATTCCCTCACGCTAAAGCTGCTGCTATCAGTACATTTTCTGATTTAGCAACTCAGAGAGAACCAATAAAACAAGTTCTTAAAAGAAATTCAGCAGGTTTTTTGAAAAATGTTAAAGACGGTGTCGTGAATGATATCCACAGCATTCAGTGGGGAGGAAGAGTGACAACTAAGTTCAAACGCAAGAGGACAACGATAAGAAGAAAAGTTAATCCGAAATTAAATAAAAAAAAGGAATAAGACGAAAAATTCTAAACCAGCAAAAGTGGTGAGAGATGGTCGTGACATATTTTCATAATGTCTTTGCTTCACTCACTTTCTAAACCAGCACTTTGTGGGGAGGTTGAAATTTTCTCTATCTTACCCACGGATACCACTGTGGACTATAGCATGTATTGTGAGTGTAGACCAACGGTAAGTGTAGGGGATTCGACTTCGAAAATTGAATTTAAGATTCTTGGGAATGGTAGTCACTATCTTGACCTTTATTACAATTTTCTCTTCTAGAAAGTTCTTTTAATAACGCTGAAAATAGCTTTTTTTTTTGTCTACACATTCAAGCTAACAAATTTTTTAATGTCTTAAACTGTAGGTGCTCAACCGAGACGGTACTAATCTTGTCGAATCATCAAAAATTGGAGTTTGCAATCTATTTATGCATGCATTGTTTTCTCAACTGGATATATACTTCAACTCCCATCTTATATCTACAAGCAACAATGCATATGCATATCGAGCATATATCGAGACCCTTCTTACCTACGGGAATGAGTATAAGATTTCACAGGGGACTTGTGCTCTTTTCTACGCAGATACAGATGATGCAGAAGCAGGGGCAACAAACACTGGATTTGCTAAACGTAAAGGTTTCATTGAAAAGTCGAAAACGCTGGAGCTTATTCACAAGCTAAGGTTTGACCTAGCAACACAACACAGATATATTCTGAATGATGTATCGGTCCAACTTGCTTTAACACGGTCTCCTGATGCCTTTTCATTACTTTCTGAAGGTGAANTTCTGAATGATGTATCGGTCCAACTTGCTTTAACACGGTCTCCTGATGCCTTTTCATTACTTTCTGAAGGTGAAAAAGGTCAAGTAAGAATTCTCAGTGCCTCACTGTTTGTTCGTTTTGTCCACGATATAGGTTCGTATCAAGAAAGACATCAAAGACTCCTGGAGAAAGGTGAGGTAGCAAGATATCTTCATAAAAAAGTTGATGTTAAGTACTTTACCATTGCAAATGGAAGCTCAAGCGCAGTCGAGGAAAACTTATTTGGTGGGAGTATCCCCAGTAGAATCATTATAGGTCTCGTTCCAAGCTCATCGTTTGTTGGACAATTCAGAGGGAATCCGTTTAAATTTGAACATTTCGACATTTCATCAATTGGAGTGACTGTAAATAATATATCGCTCCCAATACAACCTCTGTCATTAAATTTCTCAAAGGGTGAGTTTTTACTGGCATACTATACACGTTTTACAAGCACTGGGATTGCAGGACAAGACGAGGGGTTATCATTTGATCGGGAAGGGTACAAAACTCATAACTGCTTGTTCGTTTTTGACATTGTACAATCACCATCAGGAACGTCTTTACTTAATCTGGAAAAAACTGGGAATATAAATTTGGATATTCAATTCTCTAATCCTCTTGTTAGCGCCAAACACTGTGTTGTATTTTCTGAGCACCAGGCTGTGATAGAAATTGACAAATACAGGCAAGTGATAATTACATAATGAATAGCACCGACCTGAGGAAGGCAGTACACTCTACAATAACAAAGGACTTTGAGACGGGAGTATTCGCAAGCGATCAACTCAGTTATGTTAAATCTGATCAATTTGCTATCGTGGTTAACACAGATGACCAATTTCATCCTGGAATGCACTGGTGTGCAATGTATAAAGAAAAAGCTTCAAAATATGTAGAATTTTTTGATAGTTTCGGTATGCCTATTAATTTTTACCCAGATTGTTTCGCTATTTTCTTAAGGTCTAAATCTTGCAATGTTCTCTGTAGCAATACACAATATCAATCTACTAATAGCACTTGTTGTGGTAATTATTCTGTGCATTTTCTTATTAACCGCTACTTAGGGCGCACATTTCATGATATCGGGAATGATTTCTAGGTTGGTAATGGATTGAAAAATGATGGCATCCTTTTACGATTTGTCCGTGACAATTTCCACTCCACCTCCACCATCAATACGCAGTCTCTAAAACAACACGTTGATGAGCTCGATGATAGGCTACAGATAGTTCAGTTATGTAAAAGAAAAGCGTATATAATTAGTTAATTATTAAATTTGGATGCTACTTGGGAGCTTGTGATTGCAATAAAATGGTTGAATCTAAAATCGCAAAGTACTACTTTGATTTATCTCACTCAATTGGATTGTGCAGTCTAGAAAAAATACATAAATACACGGGGATTCCCAGGAAAAATATCCACACATTTCTTAACAAACAAGATACATATACAAGACACAAACAAAGAAGGCTCCGCTTCAAAAGACGAAAAGTAACATCACCAGGTAAAAATTATTTGTGGCAGGCTGACTTAATATTCATGCAAAAGTACAAAAACTCAAACAAGAATTATCAATACCTCCTGACAGTGATAGACGTCTTCAGCAAATTAGCATACTGCATACCAATAAAACACAAAAAAGCCGCAGATATCATTGAAGCTTTTGGGATTATTTTTCAAAATATGAGCACACGCTGCAAATATTTGCAATGTGATGAAGGTATTTTACGACTTCAATAAAATTTTATTTTATTTTAATTGTACTAATCTCACCAGGTACGGAATTTTTCAATAAGGCTTTCAAAGCATACCTGGCGGGACAAGAGATAACTTTATACCACAATTTCTCCGAAGTAAAAGCCTGTGTGGTGGAAAGGTTCAATCTAACTCTTCTAACTAAAATTTCAAAATACTTCACACTAACTGGAAAGAAGGAATATATTAACCAACTACCAAATATGTTAAAAGCATATAATGAATCTATTCACACTTCAACTGGACAAAGGCCAATAGATGTTGACGAATACAATTAAATGGACATTTGGATGTACATGAACCGAGACTTGTATAGCAAGAATAATAATAATAAAGAAAAATTCGAGGTGTGCGATAGAGTGAGGCCACGGAAAGTCAAAGGAATATTTGATAAGGGGTATACACTGTCGAGAGGTGAGGTATTTGTGATTAGAGAAGTTGTTAGCTCAATCCCTATAACGTATAAGTTAAAAGACTTACACGGCGAGGAATTGTCAGGTATATTTTACGAGAAAGAGTTAGTTCTGGTCGAATAGTTAAACTATATTCAGTCAATATCTGGAAGCAAACCTATCAATTTGTCTTTCTTCGTTACGTTACCCTCAAATGGGTCACAGATTTACTACCCTGACAACCGGATAAGGAATTTCAAACTAAAACTACCCTACGCTATCACTACAAATCCGTCTGAATATACCGTTGCACTTTGTGGAATGAGTTATGTCAATTCTATACATTGGTTCACAGAAAAAGCTTTTGAAAACCGAATTTGTGTCACACAAGCAAGAACAGACCAAAATAATTCAAACTATGATGAATTATTTATACCCGTGTCACACTATGGTGATATTCACCAACTTATAAAAGCCATCAACCATCAGCTATTGACTTTAGCCTATACAGCAGTTGCATTCCAACTTGATCAAGATAAAACTCGCATTCAACTTGTATTTGAGCATAAGACAAAGATCAAAATCAGTGAGACGCTGTCATACATATTAGGATTTAATGGTGTAACCAATTTCTTTCACTCTGAAATCGGCGGAATCAAGACAAGGATCTGGGGGGTGCATCCACCTAACTTGATGGGGGGGCGTTACCATATGTACATTTACACTGATATTGTTGAGCCACAAATTGTTGGAAGTTCTCAAGTACCATTGCTTCGAATGGTTAATATACAAGAAGGAAGTGGAAGATCTGTGACAGAAACATTTCAGACTCCATATTATCTACCATTATCTAGACACATTATTGAAAGTATATTCATAAAAATATGTGACGAATACGGTGAAGAAATTCTATTTGACTGTGGGTCAGTAATACTTACACTGCATTTTAAACAAAACAATGGATGAAGTAATCAAAGTACCACAATTCAAATTCAATCATCTATTTTCCAATATAATAGCTGGAGGTTCTCAAAGTGGCAAAACAACATTGGTTATAAGTATTCTTAAACATTTGGACTCATTGGTGAATCCTCGCATTGATCGAGTACTACTTTCATACAAGGAATACCAACTTAGTTACCAGATTGTGAAAAATTTAGACTCGAGAGTTGAACTAATGAAAGGTTTAGATTTTACAAAAGTGATGACTGGTCAAAATAATTTAATTATAATAGATGATCAAATGAGTGAATCTATGCAAGATAAAGAAATCCAACAGTTATTTACTTCAGGGGTGCATCATCGGTCCATCTCCATATTCTTCCTTGCTCAAAACCTTTACTCTCAAGGCAAATTTGCCAGACATATCAGATTGTGTACTCATTACTATATTATTATTAAGACACAATCATTCAACTCACAAGTGCAGTATCTTGGAAGACAACTATTTCCTGATAACCAGAAATTTTTGTATCACGCATACAAGCAAGCAACGGAGCATCCTTACTCCTACCTGTTTGTGAGTTGCCATCCAACGACACCTGATCAACTAAGTGTTCAAAGTGGAATATTACCCGGTGAAAATAACATTATATATCTTCCGGNTCAACGGAGCATCCTTACTCCTACCTGTTTGTGAGTTGCAATCCAACGACACCTGATCAACTAAGTGTTCAAAGTGGAATATTACCCGGTGAAAATAACATTATATATCTTCCGGAATGAAATACGTGATTGACATTAAAGGTTATTACCTCAATCGTGCGTTCATCGTCAAAGAATTTGTAATTGGACTAGAGGGAGGAAGTATAAATCATTATATCTTTGCTCCGCCAACCCCTTACAATGAGCTCTCAACGAAAAGTCAAAACGTTATTTCATATTACGAGGATCATGCGATTGGAATACCATGGAATGCTGGATTTTTTTGCTTATCTCAGTTACCCTACATAATTCCAAAATTCACCTCCAATGATAAGGTTTATGTAATTGGGGAAGAAAATACAAAATTTCTAATGACATTTATGGTGGAGGATAATATATCCATTGTCACAATAAAACCATCCAGCCTCACTTGGGATGTAATAATTAGTCTAAATATCTTCTGTGTCTCGCCATTTCATTCTAGACCACGGAGCTGTGCACTATACAATGTTTCTCAAGCTCTTCTTCAACTCAATATAGAAATAAAGTGATGGATCGTATACATAGAAATCATAAATTCTTGAGTGATTTACACAGCAGCAAGCGAAACAAAAGGTTATTTCTGCTAAAAACCGCCTCCAAAGATAATATAGATTCATTGTCTGAAATCGCCCTAAACACATTGCTCGGTAATATACTTCTGGACAAAAGTTGAAGAAGAAATTGAAAAAGCATCGGAAGTACATTAGAGAACTTGCAGAACCTAAAGTCTCACGAAAGAAAAAAACGGGTATTTTGGTTCAGCAAGGCGGCTTTTTACCCTTGATCCTAGCACCAGCTCTATCCGCGCTAGGGGGTCTTGCAGCAAGCGTCATTGGGCATGCCATTGGTTTATAATGGCAAAACGAATGAAATTGATACCAGAGGGAAAATTTGAGAATATTGTGAAAATAAGACCAGCCTTGCCTCAAAGCAGGGATGAATCCGTGTTTTTCGAAAAACACAAAATAGCTTCAGATCTACTTCACCTAGGAGAAATTCCCGATGACATAAAGCTTATTCTATACAACAGGCTTATGAAAGATATCAGCAAGTACGTTTTGGAATTGAATTCTAAACCAACTCCTACTTTATTACAAACTGTGGATCAATCGGATTTCGACAGTGAATTACAAACCAATGGCAAAGAAAGCACCGAGATTATTAGACATGATATTAACATGGTGGCTACGTTTCCTGTTAAACTTAGAAAAAGTGTGGAAACGCTAGTCACAATTCTCCGAAAGTATCCACAAATTATATCATGGGACAGTAGCGGGAACGTATTTTTCTATTGCCAAACAAATAATAAAGGAGCGAATATACACGACTTGTTATCCTTCGTCTTACGTCCAACCCTGAAATTTGACATGGACCCTCCTGGTGTGAATACCTTCTTGAACATTTTACTAAATATTAACGTTCCCAGAAGTATATATGGAAATAAACTGAGAAATTATTTGGTAAAATCTAACTCAGAAACTCTGCAACGGCGTGTCACGATGAGTCCCGAAGATATAAATCCAACAAAAAAAACTGATACTTCTGTTGGTGCAAAACGTTCTCTTATGGATATCGAAACTGCTGAATCAATTGAAAATATGTCAGAAAATACGCGCTAGAATCCCCCACCCCCTTTCGGACCTGTCAAATGGCTAAATTTTATTTATGGCTCTTCAAAGAAGACACCATCTTTCAACTAATTTTAGCAACGCATTCATCTTTCTTACGTTAGTTTCGTTTTAGAAATCGGACGAGAAGGTATGGCTCAGTCAAGATTATTTCCAACTCTAATATCGACTCATAGTGGACCTATATTTCCAAAATATGTGACAGTAGGAGAAAGATTGACATCCTTTAGATCTTGGGGTCATTCCCATGTTCAAAATCCTGAAAAACTGGCGAGGGCGGATTTCTTTTACACGGGGGTGTCTGATCGTGTTATATGCTTCTATTGTTCAGGAGCACTTTTTACGGTGGGATGCTCTAGATAACCCCTGGCTGGAACATGCTGTTCACCATGGACGATGTGCATATTTACTTTTGAACAGATCAAAGAGGAATGAGCCTGATACATCGGTATGAATTTCTGGCACACGTTTCCCTGATATTATGTTTAATTTATATTGATTTACTTGTAGAATGAAGAGTGGAATTTACAAGAATATACTGACACCGCAGTGGATATGGTGAGTGGCAAGTATTTAATAACAGTATACTTTTCACAAATCTTCAAGAAAGTTTATATTTTACAGCAAGCGTGGTGATTAATCAACTCCGGTCAAGACTCCTGTGTTGTGTATGTCACCTGAATAGTGTGTCATACGTATTTTTACCTTACAGTCACTTAGTTACATGCTTGTCTTGTTCAACGTCTATACAACATTGTCCTGTTTGCAGAGAAAATATTGAAAAAATTTTAAAAGTATACATATAAGCGATAACTTTATAAGGCGATATTCTAATTATGAAATTACAGTAATAAAATGATTCATACTTATTTGACACTACCAAACCAGACGTGAATACTTGCTTTCAATAGACGAAAAAATAAATCGTGATAATAAAGGCTCAAAGCTAAAACGAGGTTGAAAAATCAAGTTTAATATATTAAGGTTTTGAGTCTTGTTATCTACTAACTTAGAGAAGAGTAAAAAATTGAGAGTTTAATATATTAAGGTTTTGAGTCGTTGATCAGTTTGGTTGTTACCTTGGCGATAAAGTTTTTCGTTTTGTTTGCCGTTGTCGGAGTCTGTGGAGGTTAGTTTAATGGAATTTATAAGTTGACTACTGAATATGGTATCATTATTGTCATGGAATTAGCAGGTCAGACGGAGCTAGTGGTTTCTTGCAATGAATGTACTGAGAGCGGCCAAGTGTTTATTAAGAGTTGGGTCCCATGTGGGAGTCAAAACTTCTTTTATACGGATCAAAAGTCACATATGAAACCAGGGCTTTTGGTTATGGATCATGCGTGTGAATTTGAAGAATGTATAGCCTTTCAATGGAAAAACGATGGTGTATTGTATGGATCCCTCTGGCCTTACCATCCATTGAGTGGTATTGCCTTTGAGGATATAAAGCAAATTTTAAACTTTCTGAAAAGCAAAGAGCCATTCATCTCATGTATTTACACACTTTTAGGTGAGTTAAAGGTACAAGTGTTATTTACATTAAACTAAATGGCAATATAGTCCATGGGTTTCATTTTACTATAGGGCTTAGCATATCTACATTTTTTCTTATCTTTGGACGCCTCATAATGAAATTCATCAGAACCGTTTCGTGTATTTTTCTGGAAACTTGAATTTCTCGCAAGTTGTGAGTGTACCAATAAATCCAATTTAGTTCAACTTGTATTGAATATGGTACTCTACTACTATAAGGTTATTTCGTGTTACGAGAATTGTCTGGGTGAAATTTAATCAGACCTTGCCTTAATCTCACACGAGTGAGAAAGGGCATTCTATCTTCCAAGATCTCTACACATGTTCTCCTTGCTGTATTTTTCAATCGAAATCTCATCATTTTAAGAAGCCTAAAGACTTATATTTGGGACTGCCTTGAAATTGAAATTTCAGTCATGTTTATTGCTGTTGAAAATGTGCATTTTGTAAACCTCAGTACCCAAGAACTGTTGCCCTTTATCATTGGAAACCGTGCCGCGATTGGAGAATTCCTGTGCAGTCTGCATGGATGAAAACTACTGCGAGAAACTGAGCATATAATCTAGTAGTATACTTTCCTGAGTATTGTTTAGAATTATTAGATCCATCTCCACAATAAAAACTGTTGGAAAGAAGAAGAATGTGTTAGCTTAATATAAACTTACTAGCGAGTGACTATTGTAACAAACACTTGACTGGATGAGTAGGTTTACGTATAAGTCCTCTATTATTATGGCTGACTTCTACGCAGGCTTCAGATAAGGAAAAGCCAAATTCGGAATTCTTTTTCCTTTGCTTGTTGCAGAAAAAGTTTCTAATTTGTGAAAAAAAAACCCTGGCTCCTCCACCACTG
Source organism: Holacanthella duospinosa (assembly GCA_002738285.1). Taxonomy (NCBI): domain Eukaryota; kingdom Metazoa; phylum Arthropoda; class Collembola; order Poduromorpha; family Neanuridae; genus Holacanthella; species Holacanthella duospinosa. The sequence goes on from NIPM01000102.1 coordinate 419,221, forward strand.
ACCGTGGTTTAGCCGCACTACCCTGGACTAAATTTGTTGGCGCGACAGCCCTGGCTACTTTTGGTTCCATGAAGCTTTCAAGATCCATCATACCTGTAAAAAAAAATAAAAATATTAATGATAGTAGTACACATTACCATGACAACCTGACAAAGATTTACAGCTCCGGCACACAAAGAATTCACACCAAACATTAAAAAATCATATGGAATTAGACTTAACTTCCATGATGCCCACAAAGATGAACAAAAAATTACTTGAAGACAAACAAGAAAAATAGACATGGGAAGATTCACTCAAAATCAGCGAACCAGCCAAATTTCTTTGGTTTGTCGGAAGGGTCTTGTCGAACGTTTTAGTGATGTTTGCTGGACAAAGACTTAACCTTCCGTCCTTTCTTATTGATAGGTTCTGAAGCTTCAGCCACAACTAACAACCACTGACTTCAGCTATTTTCTTTTTTTCCGTTGGCAGGTTAGACTTACTAATCCCTGCCAGCCAATGTCCTTGTTTGCATTTCCAACGGAATTTTATTTCCTCTTGAAGTGTGACTTCTAAATTGCATATGATCTCCGACTGTCATTTGAATAACAGGATTTGTCATCGAATTCCTGGAACTGGTTGAGGATTTACTTAGACTACGTCTTCAATCTTTCCTTAGTGTCTTTTTCACGGGGAAATGCGAGACTAACCCAAATTCACTAATAAATCGTACAAAATCAGGAACATGTACTATTGTTGAACCAACAACTGAATACCATGTATGTGCGTAAATTTTAACGGACTGACTTTTCAACTTACTGGTTTGGTCTGTCTTCATTTGAAGTTGGTTTCCATGTCTAGTTATTGATATTCTGAATAATTGATGACCTTTTAATACCAATTCAACAAAAGTGAATAAGGACGAATTGTTAAGTTAATACTTAATCAGTTTAATAAACATTATTATTTTTTATTATTAGATAATTATATAGCTAATCTCGCGATTCTTCTACCTCACTTTCCAAAATATAGTTAACGTCACTTTCACTTTCATCTCCTATTTGTATCACCAGGTTAGGATTCGACGGTATTTCCTCTAGCAATCTTTAGATCAACCTATCCCTTTCTCAAAATTTGTTTCCAACTCTGATTGCAGTCTTTACACAACCCTTCTATAGGTCAGGTGTAGGGTTCCAAATGACTCATTTTTTTCTGAGTCAGAGTCAGTTGACTCACAGTCATGACTCACTGACTCCCATTTTCATTTTGAGTCAGAATCATAAATTTTAGATGACTCAGTGACATGACTCAATGACTATTGTCGAATCATTCCTGAAACTTGACTCAGTCATGACTCAGTGACTCAGATTCAAAAATTAAAAAAAAATTTTTTTCTTTCTTTCTTCCGTTTCCGAATCCACTTTCCGAATCCGCATTGGGAGTCCAATTCGGATTGTAGGAACTATAAATCGAAATCAGGTNACTATTGTCGAATCATTCCTGAAACTTGACTCAGTCATGACTCAGTGACTCAGATTCAAAAATTAAAAAAAAAATTTTTTCTTTCTTTCCGAATCCACTTTCCGAATCCGCATTGGGAGTCCAATTCGGATTGTAGGAACTATAAATCGAAATCAGGTTTCAGTTTCCGGTTACACGTAAAACTGAATCTTGAAACAGGATTTTAGTTTATAGTATTTTTCTGAAAACTGAAGTTATACTGATTTGAAAAATGTAAATATATTCATCTAACCTGAACAATGATTGATTTATTACTTTTTATTGCGCTACGTCCTGCTTGCGCCTGCCATCAAATTTAACTCTCTATGCCCTGCACGTATGGAAATATGTCTTCGATCAAATACCTGACGATTTTCCTAGCATTCTTGAAATAGACGACCAACAGTTACACCTCTTCTCCTTGTCCTTATAGTCCTTCCTTGATTTATCGTAGAGAAACGGATGTTCTTTCACTGCGTCAATCAAGTTTCCTTCAAACTCCATTTTAAAAATACAATGAAGTATATAATTTAATTTTGCAAATCTAGAACTTATTTCAGGTAGTCGAATATTACAAGTTGTCCCACTGGGAAAAAATTTTGTATTCGAAAATACGCAGCAAAAATCACATTTTGCCGGTGGGACAACTTGTATATCAGTTTCCGGATCTTTAAAAGTAGAACCTAAACCTGAAGTTTCAAATCGGAAAACTCTTGTCCGTTTCTGAAGAAACGGATGACTATAAACTGTTTTCCGATTTTACTCAAACAGGAAACTTTCCGCTTCTGTGAATTCGGAAGCGGAAACTCAAACCTGAAATGGACTATAAACCTAAAAATTCTCCAAACCGGACGAATTAGATACTGAAGTCGGAAAACTGAACGGACTATAAACAGGCCATTACCCAGAAAATTTTGCAGAAAAACTTCCTTAAGTTTTTAGAACTTTAAGCGAGTGCTACAAACTAATACACCTAACATCTTCTCGGTTACAGTCTCCGAAATAAATTTTTGTAATTCTCCTTTATCCTCGATCCAATGTAAAACTGAATTAGTTGACCTGCAACACTTACACTGATACTTTACATCAACTGTCAGTCGGATGAAAACGTAATTATACAAGAGAGTAAGATATAAGTATACCATTGAGCCCCTAAATGTAAGATGGCGTTTCTTGTATTGTATTATATACTGTTTGTTGTTTGTATCTAGAAATAGTGTTTGTATTGTGTTTTTGTTGTGTTTGCTTAATATGTTGTATTCAAAGATGGAGTTTTGTCGTATTGTGTTTTCTTTTGTCTTGTGTTGATATTTGTATATATGATTGGAATTTTGTTTGTATTGTATTTTTATTTTGTATTGTTTATTTATTTTCTTATGTTGTATTCTTTTTTGTGTTTTGTATGTGTGTGCGTGTGAGTTTGAGTTTTTTTTCTATTTAAATTTGTTTTTATTAATAACCTCTTCCCGATTTTTATCTCTTTTGTTGGTTGATGATTGGTTCATCTGTTGTTTTCAATATTTGTGGTATTTTTTTGTTTCTTAAAAAAAATAAAAAATAAGTTGTGCTCGAAAAAAAAATCAATTGTCTGCTTTTTATAATAATAATAAAAATCGTCTAGATGATGTGAAGAAAATTTACTTACAGATGGTGTGGAAACTGAATTTGTTGTGCATGAGAAGACAGGTGAATGTTCAAAAATTATTACAGAACAATTTTGTAAATTATTAAAAAATGTTGACTTTATATTGTAAAAAACAACATATTATCTAAGACTCATTATTAGATTGATGAGGAATTTTTGTCACACCTATCTCTTTGTTGAATGTTACTCGCTACATGTAGACGTTAAAGGTTGGAAAGTATTCCTTGACCAAAATCCTCTACAAAATTTTCCTAACTTATGCCATATCCTAAAAAATCGAACCAGGTTAGCTGTACTAAATTTTATTAAACAAAAAATATGTTTGTATCCATTTTTTGTAGAGTTTCGGTGGAAAACACCGAACCTGGACAAAAATTGAAATAAAACCTGAACGCTTGGTTCAACTGATTGGTACGTCGAAAGCATGGTTTGAAAAGTTTTTAATAACAATGCGGTAAAAAAATAAAATTTATTTATTTATTCACAGATACATTGGATGAATTCCGTCAACAGAGCAACAAGTGTTCCGGTGTAGTTACTTCAATATTATTTTTAATAATTTGTGCTTTACTTGTTAATAACATTTTTTCTATTTAAATGTAGGCAATTTTTTTTTGCATTTTTTGTGTACTTTTTATATTTAATTTTCACCAACAAACTCTAAAAAAAAAGTTTAGCATTATAAAATAATAATAAATAAAATTTTTTTACAAAATGCTAAAAATTTCGTCGTGCTCTGAATTGTTAGAATGTTGACTTAACGCTTCTTCAAATGTTTCTGATGAAGTCAAAAAAAATCTAGTTACCGTATTTCTCAATTTAATTTTCCACCTTGAAATAATTCTTCCTCCGAAATTATTCCTCACTTATTGGCTAGTTTGAAACAATAATTCCCCACCTCGAAATAAATACCCCTGAGGTATTATTAAAAGTCTCATCAGGCGCGAAATTAGAAACAATTTTATGTAAAATTACCTGAAAAAAGGAAAATTAGAAATTTAGAATGCGACGAAAAAGGCAATAAAGTATCACATACCCCTGACATAGATAACTAAATTTCATTATTTGTACTTTTTTTACCTCTTATAAGAAATAAACAACTATAAAAGAAGCAAAATTTTTACTTCCAATTAATAATTCCCTACCTCTAAATAATTCCTTCTCGAAATAATCTTTTGTCCGGGTTGAAATAATAATTCCCCATGGGATTTAAACCGAGAAATACTGTATCTCCAGTATTTCATCAAATTCTGTTGGTTCTAATCACAGTTGCAGAAGTGCAGTTGCGGGCCGCAACCGCAACTTTGAGTACAATATTTCGAGCCGCAACTCCGCACCCGCAACTTTTGAGCTTTGATGCCCGCAACTCCGCAACCCGCACTCTTGTATTTTAATACTTCCACTAGAACGCCGCAACCGCAACTTTAAAATTATTGCCGCAACGCCGCATTCGCAATTTTGTATTCAAAATTTCCCGCAACCGCAACCAACACGTAACCAGAATTCCCGCAACTTTTCCGCAACTTTTTCGTAACTTTCCACAAAATTATAAAAGAAATGTTCCTATAACATTTCAAGCGAATTTAGAGCATAAAAATAGCCTTTCAATTTTATTTATTCAATTTCAATATACAAGAGTTAAATACAACAATCCATTAATTCAAATTTTGGTTTGCTTAGTTAAAGCAATTAATTGTAAGTGAGCGTTACACAAACTTAATTTCAGATTTGAAATTGATGTGTCAAGTTTTAACAAAATTTAAATTGAGAACGAAAAGGATTGTTTACATATTAAATAAAGCCAATTTTGAAGTTGTGCCTTACGCCAAAATAAGGAATCCTTATCTTGTCATTGCGGATTTACAGGTCATACTCAACAGGAGCGTTTGAGATTGCAAAGACAGACTCAACGCCACACCGCACATGGGACTCTTTTCTCCTTGATAAATAATTTGAATTTGAATGGCGCGACGCTCTTTTACTGGGTCCTCTGTAACACAGGTGTTCAAGAACTAAATTTTGGTTTCAGTTTCGAGTTTACTGAAGTTAGATCTGTGGTTATACAAAGCCGCTTTACAACTTCACATATTTGACCAACACAACCGAGCCCATCCCAAGTCAGGGCATAATAGTTGCGCACAATATCAAACTATTTCCCGCAACTACTTCACAGAGATCGCAACTCCGCATTTTCAGCTGTTATTTCTGACACCCGCAACTCCGCAACCGCAACTTTTGCATTTTACGCCCCGCAACGCCGCAACCGCAACTTTTGCATTTTACGTCCCGCAACGCCGCAACCGCAACTTTTGCAAGTTCCATAATTGGCCGCAACGCCGCAACCGCAACTTTTATAATTCTCAATTTGGCCGCAACTCCGCATTCGCAATTTTCGTTATTCTGCTCCGCAACTCCGCAACCGCAACTCGCAACCTGCCGCAACTTAGTTGCGAAAAGGTTGCGATTCTGCAACTGTGGTTCTAATGTTCCAAAAGAAAATGTAACTGGCTCATCTTGTGTACCTTCGGCATAATCTTGATTCTGTTGTACCAAAAGTTCTTCTTGCCATTCTTCTAGGAAATTATCGAGGTCGTCCATGTCGATTACAGATTCTAAATCTGATATATTTTCCACTTCTGGCAAATATTGAGCTTTGACGGTATGATTTGAACTTGGAGCTAAAANCGGCATAATCTTGATTCTGTTGTACCAAAAGTTCTTCTTGCCATTCTTCTAGGAAATTATCGAGGTCGTCCATGTCGATTACAAATTCTAAATCTGATATATTTTCCACTTCTGGCAAATATTGAGCTTTGACGGTATGATTTGAACTTGGAGCTAAAAATAAATAAATAAATAAAAGTAGGGAAAATTTAAACTATTAGTAAAAAATAATCAGAGCTGGGTGATTAATGAATTTTCTGTTGGGATTACATTTTTTGAATAAGTGAATTAGAATTAGGGATTGAGGATTAACCTGTTCTCCAGATTGGGATTAAGCCAGAATTAATTTTTTACGATTATTTTCGGGATTAAGGATTATGGATTAATTAATCCGAATTAATTTTGTCATTAGGGATTAAAAAAAAATTTGTTACTTTTTTTGTTTTAATTCAGCAATTTTGTAAATGATTTTTTGCAGTCGAATCAACATTTTGATGATACAACTATTTTAATATTTTCGTTAAACCAATGACAGAATCTATACTATAAAGAAAGTTTTACTCATTGTTACGTTTTGTAGGGATTTTGTTTATTTTAGTAGTATGTGTTTCATTCTGACTAAACAGCTCATTAATTTTTACTCAATTAATGATGCTTGTTCGTATGTGGAGGACTTCATAAAATCAAAAATTAGCTTTATAAGCTATCAAATTATTGAAAATGTATTATAATTCATATTAGATAATTTCGTTTCATGCGTTAAAATTACACCCCCATATGAAAAAACATTCAACCGGAGCAGATGAGGCTAGCGAAGTGTCCAATGTAGAAAACAATTCCCTATGGTTAGAGTGGTGAACAATCTTTAACAAATGTTGCAAAAATTTTATACATTACAATTCTTTTAGCTTATTTGACATCTCTTATTTAAATAAATACTAAATACTAAATTAGCAGAGCATTACCATAAAATTAGCAGATCAGCAAATCAGACCGTAAAGTTAGCACCCTAGCACCATAAAGGGAACAATTTATGGAAATGCACTCCCCGCGGAATTGGGTAATTGATACCTCAATCGATTGGAAATTTCATGTAGATTACGAATTTGTTAGTGGCGGTCAAATCAAATTTTGCAAAATTTTTGCAAATTGTTCAAAAAAGATTTTTTTTTGCACTGTCTTACCCAAATTTCCAAGGGGAATTGGGTAAGTGATACCTAAATCTATCAGAAATTTAATATAGATTACGAATCTGGCATCTATTTTTGGCGGCCAAGTCAAACTTTGCAAAAATTATGCAAATTTGTGCCAAAAAAAAATTTTTTTTCTGCTATGACTTACCCATATGTATTTGTCCGGATTTGAGCAAGTGAAAGGTTGATCGATCAGAAATTACACGCGTATTACGAATCTGATATAAATCATTAGACGAACTAAAAAAGATAAAACTTTGGTGTTCCGAAGCACATCGGATTTGGATGAAATTTTTTTTGTAGACTAATATTAGGTCGCTGATCCCGAATATGAAAATAATTGTCACCGGAAACGCATAAAAAAAAAAGTTTTGCATTTTTCAAAATTGAGAAATATTTTCCTTGCTATTACGTAGATTGAGAGGGTATTTTCTCAATGTTTATGTTAGGTAATTAATAGACGTATTCAAGCATACACGGATCGGTAACATGCACAATTGGATTGTGTCAGTTGAGTGTGATTGCATACCTGTAACAGATATCGCGTTCAGGTAGTTCAAACCATATTTCCCGGCGACATTTGAAAGAGCCAAAGGCTCGTTCAACAGCTAACGAAGGCGCGCGATGTGCGCCGAAGATTGTGCGGGGCCATTTTTTTGCTTAATTACAAAATACTGATAAAATATTTTATTGATTGAATCGTATTTCTGACAACGAATGCATATTAAATCCTATTTTTGTTCCATTTTGAATAATTCATAACTTTCTTTCTATGCGTTTCCGGTGAAATTTTTTTTCATAGTTGTGATCAGCTACCCCATTATTAGTCTACAAAATAAACTTCATCATAATTTGAGGTGCCTCGGAATACCTCGGAATACCTAATTTTTTCCCCGCACATTTGAAAAGTCACTTAAAAAAAATTTTTTTTTTGGCACTACAAAATTTTACAAAATGAGACTTGACCGCCATCAACGAATGTTAGATTTGTAATCTACATGAAATTTCTGATCGATTGAGGTATAGCTTACCCAATTCCACGAGGTTATTTGGGTAAAACAGTGCAGAAAACAAAATTTTTGTTGGCAAAAATTTGCAAATTTTTTAGAAAATTTGATTTGACCGCCACTAATGAATGCCAGGTTTGTAATCTGCATGAAATTTCCAATCGATTGAGGTATCACTTACCCAATTCCGCGGGGAGTGCGTTTCCATTAATTGTTCCCTTTATGGTGCTAGGGTGCTAACTTTACGGTCTGATTTGCTGATCTTCTAATTTTATGGTAATGCTCTGCTAACTTTTTGCACCCAAAGCAACAGCTGACGCACAACACAAGCAGTAAAAGAATTTAATTTTGCTCGTTCCTAATGGCCATGCCGGTATGATTATCTCATTAGTAAATGTAAGGACGAGGTGGAGGCCTTGCGGCAACCACCTCAGACCATTACCTCACCTGCTAGAAATTCAGGTGTAAGAGCAAAAAAAGGTCAGACACTTGGAGACTAGCGGTGGAGAGGAGTAACACTATATAGTAGATAGGGCATCTCAGGTGAGATTCAATAATAAACTATTATTTTGAATAAAAGGGGTTACAAAAGGGAAATTTAGAACACTTAGAACATCAGTGAAAAATCACATGAGAATTAGGAGAATAAGGATCCTAAGATTCACATACTTCCTTATGATTATGATCTGTTTTCACTGACATTACTGATCTGCTGCTTTATTTTTTATGATTTCTGGTTTGAGCAATGATTGTTACAGCAATCGGTTGTGTCATGATTATGATAATTTTGAAATTTTTTTTTTTTTAAATTCCATTTCGACAAAATGTAATTTGCTCTTTAGTTCCGCGGCCAAGAAGAAGTTCCGATAGAAGATTTAACCATTTTTTAGAGCAAATTGTGTACGTTCTCAACAGTACACAATCAAGTAAACAACGTTTTCTTGATTTATAATTCATTTTTTAACATGTAGTATAATCTTGAATTTAGATCACGAACCCGAATGGTCTTCTGTTACTTGTGTTAAATCCGGATGTTCATTTTTTGAATTTGATCCTAAGAATGGGGACTTGGTTTGAGCCACGACTGGAGCAGTTCGTGTTCTTTCACTGACTGACACTCATGTCTAAATAAATATTTTTGCACTTCATATTGTGGTTATCTCTCTTGGAACTTAAAGTCAGAATGTAGGTTTCAATTTTATTAAATTCAAACTCAAAACTACCCTTTGCTTTCATGAAGAAACAAAAGTATTCTCTGTTATATGTATGTTTCCTCCAAGGTTTTCCAAGCTCACTAATTTTCTAAATCCAAATGACGCTAACGGTTTAGAGATCAGAAGGGCGTTGTAACTCTCCGACTATAGTGCAATATAATGTCATCTAACGCAATGTTCTCTTTAACTATGCTTGGCATTGCCTTGGACAGTTAATACATAAAGTCACCTTTGACTTCTAACATCTCGCGCCTTCCATAATATTGCACCTTTCCAACAAGAGCGTACCTTATTTCTATTTTATTTTTCATAAACAGAAATAGGCTTCCCACTTCTCTCTTACCTTAGACTCAGTGATTCTTAATTTGAAGTCATGGCGAGTTTTACATTCTTTTTGTTTCATATTCTTATAGCATCTCGTTGCTTTGAGATGGAGTGACGCTCCACTTCTCCCGCCCTTTAATGCAAACCTAATGTACATTTCTGCTAATAGAGTTTTTTTGCTACTCTCAGCACATGACTGGTCGTTCACTACAACTTTTACAGCCAATGATCCACGGGTCTATGCAATAATTGGTAGAAAAAATTTATTAAAAACTTGTCTATTCAATCTTTCAATCTAAAAACAAAGCACCCAAATTCTACAAGGCTGGGTGAAATGAAACAAATCGTCCACGGCGTGAAAGAGACAAATGCGGCATTGTTTAATAGTGTTATTTATTTACATTTTTAAATACAACTTTTTATTCGTAACGTACATTCCACCTTGAAGGTCTATCTCCATATACAATGTACAACCTATCAGTTGAGGAATTATAAACAAGTGTTATATTTATTCCTCTTTCTTAGGTGGTTTTATAGGAAACTTTATATTGATTTTCTGAATTGGTCAATTACATAGATTGGAAAACCCTTGGCAATTCATGTGGCTACCACAGGCTTGTCTTAGCACGCAATGGTCTACTGTCAGAAGGTACCAATGGTGGCTGTAGAAACGGATTTTTGTCCGGTGCAAGATTTTTGCCTGCCAGCAAGCTGAAACTGATATTTGTCTGTACATCTCACCATTGATGCCAAACCACATATTAATCTCTAAATTGCTTGGTTATCAATACAAACACTTTCGTACTTGAAAATTTGGAATTTACAAGGAGTGGTTTGTGTGAAAGAGATGTGAGGTTTCAGGGAGGTTTCCCGCGTCCCGCCCGACTATCGCCGCAGCTTTCCCTTCCATTTCCACAGCCCTCCCAATCATTTCCGCAGCCATACCATACATTCGCGTAGCATTGCAATGCGTTCCCACAGCCCTCCAATGCGTTCCCACAGCCCTCCACATCATTCCCGCAGCCCTCCCATGCATTTCCGAAACCCTCCCCATCATTCCCGCAGCCATAGCATGCATTTTTACAACCCACCCATGCGTCCCCACAGCTTTTCCCATCATTCCCACAGCCCAGTCATGCATTCCCGCAGCCTTCCCCATTATTTCCCCGCCCTCCCATGCATTCCATCAGCCTTGCTATGCATTCCTGCAGCCCTCTTATGCATTCCCGCATTCTGTTCCATCATTCCCGCAGCCATTCCCATTATTCCTGCAGCCCTCCTATGCATTCCCGCAGCCCTCCCCATTATCTTTGCCGCCCTCCCAAGCATTGTCGCAGTCTTCCTATGCATTGCCGTAGCCCTTCCGTCATTTCCCGCATCCCTCTCGCCCTTTTCCGTATTCCTTTTGTCTCGTCCCCTGCATGTACGGAATTTTTTCCTTCTCCGTGCCCATGCGGGATTTTTCCATCCCGCTGCCTGTAACCAATATTTCTATCCCCTTGCCTGTGCGGATTTTTTTTCATCCTCTTGCTTGTGCGGAATTTTTTCCATCTTCCAGCCTGTACGGAAAATTTTTGATATACTTGCCTGTGCGGAATATTTTCCAAATCCGGTACACATGGCAACATCGTAGCTTTTTTTAACGACGTAACAAAAACTCAGTCGCCCAGCCACCTAAGAGAAAATTTCTCCACACATTAGCATGGAGTTATTAGTTTTTGAATTATTACATAAAATTGTTGACCTCTAGAGGTCAAGTGAGTTGCTCAAAAGATAGAGAAGCCACTTTTGAGCAAACTCTTAAATTCCCAGATTAAAAATAAATAAACTTTTTTGTAATAACAAAAATAAAAACGACCTGACAAAAATCAGTTCGTACAGACTATGCCGAGTTAAGGGGAGTTTTGGGATATTTTTTCATATTTTGTTTAAGGGCTTTTAAAATGTTATTATAAGTAGCAAGTATAATTGTATTGATGGGCTTGGGACCTTTAAGTTTACTTGGAGGTTGCATGGATTCCTTACACAAGTCTACCTTTTTCTGTATTCACACGACTCCAATTTTCATCGCTCCAGGCATTCCCTCAATTTTTCCATTGTAAGCGTACTCTGGACTTCAAAATTCCATTTCAAGGCTCCATCCAGAGTTTTAAGAAATATTAGATTCTTTTTCATTCGATATAGAGTTTCTCTTTTTTGTTTTACAAGCTTTTCCTAATCCACGTCCTTTTCTGCTGGCCGTTTAGGAAGAGGACTTGAATCCTAATCTTCTTCTTTCCATGTAACTTTGGCAAATGTTTTATGGCGTCTCTGTAACATGTGAACCAAATGGTCTTGACTTAACGGAAATTTTGAAACTAAACAATTTTTATTGCTGTTTTCAGGATAACGTACAAACTAGAATTTGTATTTGACAAATATTTTACTTACATTTGATGCTTTCGATATTTTCGTCGTTTTATGTTTACCCTCTTCTGTTCATCCTGAATCGTATTTTGGATTGTGTATGATTTCTAACTTCTTGAATAATTTTTCATTTGAACAATGTCTCTCACTCTCAATAAGCTCTTCATTTGTGAATCATTTTATTGATTTTATGGTCACCACTACACTTATATCCATCTGTTACAAACTCTATACAGTTGGACATTGATTTACGATACATTCCATCTGCAATATTCATACGCTGAATCTTGCATGTATTCTGTGTAGCTGGCCAGTTAAGACTAACTTTTGGAACACTCGAGTCAATGGGAAATATTCTTTGCAAAGGTTGTTCATTGGTTATGACATCACAGCAAAATGACACTTCCTGGAGCAAGTGAAACAATCAGTCATCTACATATTTTAGTTGCTCACATCCATCCAGGTGACTCCCAACTAGTGATTGCATATCCCGAAAAGCTAAACGGGAAATTTCGAGAAATTCGGGAAATGGTTTCCCGAGGTTACCACGAGAATTCCCGTTCGGGAAATAAATAAATAATTTTTTTTAATTAAACTGGGCTAAAGAGTAGTGGTCATTCACGTATTTTGTAAAAATAGAACCAAACGTGCGGCATCATCTAGTCAATGCCAATAGAGAAAATTAGTTAGGTTTGCAGTGCGAATGGGGTCACCGGAGCGAGTCAGCAAAGGTCAGTTTTTATTTTTAATTAAATTTGAAACAATAAACACAAATAGCCCATAAATAAGGTGTTCGAGGAGTTGTAGGAGGTGTGGCAGAGTGGTTTGGATTGAATTTTGTTCCTGTGAGAAAGTGAGTAGCAGGAGGTCGAGTCCTGATAAACTCTTACTACTTTTCTCCCCTTGTTTGAAATTTCACTTTGTTTGATTAGCTTTTCGACTNTCGAGTCCTGATAAACTCTTACTACTTTTCTCCCCTTGTTTGAAATTTCACTTTGTTTGATTAGCTTTTCGACCGCCATTGAATTTTGTTCATTTCGTAACTCAGCAAAGGCTAGGGGCCAATGGTCTAAACATGGGCTAAACGACTGGAAATATGTCCGTCCTCATTTTGACACCATAGCAGACTAAACGAATGGATAAACGTCCGTCCATGCTTTGAAACGATGCCACATGTTATATTATTTGTAAATTATGTGGTACGTTCAATAAAAATGTCGGGAAGGGCTGTGGAAATATCCGGGAGGGCTGTGGGAATATCTGGGAGGGTTGTGGGAATATCCGGGATGGCTGTGGGAATTTCAGGGAGGGTTGTGGGAATGCATGGGAGGGCTGTGGGAATGACAGGGAGATGCGGGAAAGCATGGGATAGATGCGGGAATGTCCGGGTGAGCTGTGGAAATGCACGGGAGGGCTGTGGGAATTTAAAAAAAGGCTGTGGGAATTTTAGAAAAAAGTGTGGGAATGCACGGGAGGGCTGTGGGAATGCACGGGAGGGCTGTGGGAATATCCGGGAGGACTGTGGGAATATCCGAGAGGACTGTGGACATATCCGGGAAGGCTGTGGGAATATCCGGGAGGGCTGTGGGAATTTTAGAAAAGGTTGTGGGAATGCATGGGAGGGCTGTGGGAATGAGGGATGCGGGAATGGGTGGGATAGATGCGTGAATGTCCGGGGGGGGGCTGTGGGAGTTTCAGGGAGGGCTATGTATATTCAATGGAGAAGTGTGAGAGTGCACGGGAGGGCTGTAGGAATGCACGGGAGGGCTGTAAGAATACCCGGGAGGGCTGTGGGAATATCCGGGAAGGCTGTGGAAATATCCGGGAGGGCTGTGGGATTGCATGGGAGAGCTGTGATAATGAAAGGTGGGATGCTAAACGGCAACGCGGTACCATTTCTAAGAGGGCGGATATTTTTCCTTTCGTTTAGTCCGCTGGTACATCAAAAACTTTTACACACAATGGCATGGAGTTAAAAGTTTTTCATTTTTCACGCCAAATTCATAACCTCTAGAGNTTTTACACACAATGGCATGGAGTTAAAAGTTTTTCATTTTTCACGCCAAATTCATAACCTCTAGAGTCAATCAAGATGGTGAGTGGATAAAGCAGACTCTTTCGAGCGAACTCCTAAATATTGAGATTTTACAAAAAATAAACTTTTGTGTATTTTAGATTTTAGAAATGGATGGAAGAATTTCCATTCGCTTAGTCTTTTAAGAGTTTTAAACAAGAAAAAAATAGTAGGATGAGGTTAGCAAGACTCGAACCCCTGCTACTCACTTTCTCACAGGAGCATAACACTAAGCCAAAACCACTCTGCCACACCTCCTACAACTTTACACACACTCTATTTCGATCCTGTTGCCTAAATGTATTACCAAAATTTTTGATTATTCCTAAATCAATTTTTATTTCATTAAAAATAGAGATCACAAAACAGGTTTACAAGCAACGAATTATTTCCGAAGAGAGGTAAATCTTACTCTCAAACACCTATAATAACAATAAAAAATTAATTTGAACAACTCATTTGACTTGACACCCTCATCCTTCATTCTTTAGTTAATTCTTACAGTCTGTTGTGATATACTCGACTCATTTTGTACCAATTTCTCTCAATTCTTTTATTGTAAAATTTTTTTGCTTCTACTTTCACAGTTAAAGTAAGAGGATTTTCAAAAGTTAATAATTATAGGATATGAATAATTGTTAATTTTTGCATGGTTACCTTTGTTTTTTTCTCGTTTCGGGAAACCCGGGAATCTCCCGAAATTCGGGAATTTCTCGTTTCCCGTTACTAGGGTAATTTTCCCGTAAATTGCAATCACTACTCCCAACGTGTATTGTGGGAATGTTGCTGTCCAGTGCCTTGTACAATTGAGGATAAGTAGGGGAATCGGTAAAACTTTTGTCACAATTGAGTATTGTGGACGACAGCAGCTAGATGATATTCATATCCCAAAGGCTACCCACTCAAATTCATTTTCATATTTATCCATATGTGATGATGTGGGAAATGGGTAGACCGTCTAACAACTGTACGGCTAGTATAAAAAGATGATATTGATACATTTACACTGTAGTTTTTTTATTTAAATTATTTTCAGATAATTTTGTTTTTGTTGTTTAGTTGTTTTAATACTAATTATGGTAATTAATAGATTAGTTCTAATTATTATTCATCTTTGTTCTATTATAATAATAGAGATTGTGCAGGAAGCACGCTAATTGTTTAAGGTAAATAAAGCCAGGATTAAAACTTAGAAAAGTCATTCCAATTTTAGCTGAAGCTTGAGTAGCCTTTTGTTAGCTGTAAAAACGGAAGCCCAATAGTCAACTCTGATTAGCTAACTATTTCTCCGATTGCACCCTTGAATCCCACCTGTGTAGAATCCAATGTAGGATGTGACTGATAGCAGAGCAGAAAATACCCCTAATCGACTACTACTGAACTCCCGAGGGAAACCACCTAAGTCTGGACTCGACTCGGTAGCTCGAATAAGAGTGACGGTCCTAAAGTTTGATCTTTCCAAAATATTCACCTATCTTTTATTACACATTTCAATTAGACTTTCCGAGTACTATGTCTCTCCGTCGTCAATTCAACACTCCCCCCCAAAACCATCACTCATCCTTCTCCCCAATGGTGGAGCATCTCCTCCCCAATCCTCCTTCTCCCTCCACTCCTTCATCCCAGGGACAAGAAACAAATCACCACGTCTCATAATAAATACAGCCAAAGAAAAAGGGGCTTTCCGTCAATACANCAGGGACAAGAAACAAATCACCACGTCTCATAATAAATACAGCCAAAGAAAAAGGGGCTTTCCGTCAATACATTCCCCCCCGTAGGACCCTTAAGGGGTTCTACTCTCAAAGGATTCCCCTGACGAAAGCTCGTTTTGCTATGACTTTCTACTTAAACTTTATCTTTACGTTAATGGGAATAACAAATGAAAGATAAATAATATATTTTTTTTTTTTTTTTTTTTTACAAATCCTGAGTGAGGTCGAATCTTCAATTTAGTTGAGGTCGGCTGCAGCAGAAGGTAGCGATGTGTCCAATACAATGAGTTTCACTGCAGGCCTCTTGAAGACTCCATTCGCAGTCTTCACGACGGCCCATCTCGTTTGTCCGTCTGGGGTTTCCGGTATCTCAATTACCCTTCCCTTTATCCATGAATTTCTCGGGGAGTTCTCGTCCACAAGTACCACAACGTCGTCAACTTTGATGGGAGTTGCAGGATGATGCCACTTTTGACGATGATTTAAGGCTGGAAGGACTTCTCTGATCCACCTTTTCCAGAACATGTCTGCAAGACGTTGCGCGACTCTCCACTGTTTGTTGAGGATTAGATCCTTATCGTCAAATACCCCAGGTGGATGTCGAAGGGTCTTCGTGTTGAAGAGAAAGTGGTTTGGTGTCAAGACTTCTGGTGCCTCCGGATCACCAACTACATACCCAAGTGGGTGACTATTAACAATTCCTTGTGCTTCCTTTAGNACTTCTGGTGCCTCCGGATCACCAACTACATACCCAAGTGGGTGACTATTAACAATTCCTTGTGCTTCCTTTAGTAGAGTCCTTAATGTGTCCTCTCTCGGTTTCCTTTCGGTCAGAATTTTACGAAGGGCTGCTTTTGTAGATCGCACCATACGTTCCCAGCAACCTCCCATGTGTGGTGAGTGAGGAGGGATGAATGTCCATGAGAATTGACAATCCCGTAAATCAGCTGAGAGAAAATCCTGAATTTTCGCGGTGTTAGGAGGCGACTGTAGTTCCTTAAAAGCCTTCCTCAGTTCGACCTCTGCTCCAACAAAGTTGGTACCATTATCTGAATAGATGTGTGATGGAGCTCCTCTGTCACCAATGAATCTTCGTAATGAATTGATGAAACTATCCGTACTAAGGTCAACTGCTAAGTCCAAATAAACAGCGCGAGTAGTTAGACATGTGTATAACGCACCATACCGCTTTACGACACTTCTCCCTTGAGTAACCTCCATGGGCCCAAAATAGTCGATCCCTGTATTGTTAAAAGGAGGCTTGAAAGTATCCAGCCGGCATGATGGAAGTGGGGCCATTTCGGGAGCCACTGGCTTGGCTCGTTGATGCTTACAGTGAGTGCAGGTTTCTACCGTTCGTCTCACCGTCTCTCTGAGTTTAAGGATACAAAATTTAGACTTCAAATAATTGATTACCATCTCCGTGTTCTGGTGGAGGTGGTCTTCATGACAACTCTTGATGAGAAGTTTTGTATATGAGTGATGAGCATGTAGCAACACTAAATTTCTGGGAAGAAAGTCGAGTTCCTTATTTTGAAGTCTTCCTTTCATTCTGATGACCTTGTCTTCATCCACGTAGAGTGATAACTTATGAAGACTATACTTCTTCTGAACCCTGTAGATTTCCTTCCGTGATTGGTTATACTCCAAGGCTTCGAGTAGATCAGGGAAAGACTGCTGTTGAACTAACCTCCAATAAAGTTTATGTACTTCTCGAAGTTCAGGTATGGTTAGGTGAAGGAGTCGGGAACTTCCTTTCTTCACTCTTAATATCCAAGCTGTGACTCGAATCAATTTGGGCAGTCTTGAATACTTCTCAAGTTGAACTGGAAATTCTGTTGAACTGATGAGTCCAATGAAGTCCCTCTTCACCTCCAGTTTGACTTCTGTCGATTCTTCTAATTTCTGATGTTGTTGAGGTGGTTGGGGCCAGTCTCTTGACTCTGACCTGAGAAAGGATGGTCCCAAAATCCATCTAGAGTTATGACTCCAGTCAATTGGTAGGTGACTTTTGGTGATGTCATCTGCTACGTTGTCTTCTGAGGGAACAAATTTCCATTGATCCAAGGTAGTTGAGTCTCGAATCTCAGCTACACGATTGGAAACAAATTGTTTGAGTCGAGATGGGTCCATGTTGATCCATCTAAGCACAGTAGTGTTGTCAGACCAAAACACCACTTTAGAAGGTTTGACACCGTGCCACTCCTGAATTGAATTTGATAGTCGAACTCCTAAGAGGGCCGCTTGGAGTTCCGCTCGTGGGATGGATAGGTTGTCCTTAAATGTCATCTTGATAGGGTGAACCTTGGATTTCGATCCAACCAGAGTGGTCTGAATGCACTCATCCCCAAAACGAAAATAAGCAACACACCCGTATGCTTGTTCGCTTGCATCACAGAACATATGTAATTGAACTGCGCCTGAAAATGAAAAGTTTAGTCCATAACACCTGGGAATTCTAAACTTGCGGAACTGTTTTAGTTCATGGGTCCATCTCTGCCACAACTCAAATAAACTGTTGGGGATTGGGTCATCCCATCCAACTCCTGACTTCCAACACTTCTGTACCAAGATTTTGGCTTTAATTGTGGTATTCGTTGCGAAGCCCAGGGGATCAAAAATACTCATGGTAGCAGATAGAACTTGACGTCGTGTAGGGATCTCCTCACCACTCATGATTTTATGACTTAGTTTTGAGAACTTCGTACTAAACTGAAACGTATCTTCTTGAGGATTCCAAACTAAACCTAGAACCTTCTCTGATGATAGGTTCTCTTTTCCGGTGAATGCCTTTTGTGATTTTGACCTTAAGTCAACAGGAATGGTGTGAATGAGCTCTGGAGAATTAGATATCCAGTTGCAAATTAAAAATCCACCTTTTTTGTGGACTTCAGTGACATCCTTAACGAGTGATTCAGCTTGAGTAGATGAGTCGACACTAATCAGAAGGTCATCTACGTAGTGATGGTTGATGATGGCACGAGAGGCTTCAGGAAATTCTTCTTGGTACTTCTTACCATTGTAATTTTTAACGAATTGTGCACAAAAGGGTGAACACGTAGCACCAAAGGTCATGACTTCCATGACGTACTCGTCAGGCTCCTTTTTCCTGTCAAATCCTCTCCATAAGATCCTTTGAGAATCTTGATCACTCCTCTTGATTCGAACTTGATGAAACATCTCTTTTATGTCGGCGCTGATGCCGACAGCCTTTTCTCGGAACATGGCTAAGATGCTGGGTAGTGGTTGTAGTGTGTTAGGACCCGAGAGAAGGTTACTATTGAAACTGATGCCGTGACTGGGAGCAGCGGCGTCAAATACCATCCTCATCTTCTCTGGCTTGTTTGGATTGACGGCAGAGAAATGAGGTAAGTACCACTTCCTTTGGCACTTCTGATTGACTTCTTGTGATGAGAGTTTTCGAAGGTACCCTGAATTGATATAGTGTTGCATGTTAGCAACATACTTCCTTCCGTTGAGGAGTAATGTTAGGTAAAACCTCTCCTGAGAGTAGAGGCGCTTGAGAGCCATTGAACGGCTTTCAGGGAAAGTGACGAGGTCATCCTTCCAAAGAAGACCAATCTCATATCGATCTCCTAATTTACGAATTGTTGACTCCGCGATNGTGACGAGGTCATCCTTCCAAAGAAGACCAATCTCATATCGATCTCCTAATTTACGAATTGTTGACTCCGCGATTGCTGTAGCCTTCTTTTCATCCTCTGATAGGATTTCCTTAGGTCGGGTCTTGATTCCAAGTGAATCTAAAGCAAAGTAATCCTCAACCAATTTGTGTAACACCAAATCTGACTGACCTGGGTCCATTTGGGAATTAGAATCTTCTCCCAGCAAATGAATCTGGTTGACCACTTTAACTCCTTCTGGAACTGACAAAGCACCAAATACGGTCCAACCTAACTTCGTTTCCGCAGCAATCGGAGCATTCTTCGTAATTTTACAAACACTGATGGGTGTAATTAGATGAGCATGAGGGAGCCCAATCAACATGAGTGGCCGACAGTTTTGGTAGGTGGGCAGGTTAAGTTCCTTAAAATGTGGCCATTTACTTAACTGAGTTTTGGTTAAAGTCCCACCACTAACTTGTAGATTTGGATGAGTACGCACGTTGTCCAACTTAAAGCTCTCCTTAGTGTTGAGATTCTGTAGCACGAGGGTCACAACCTTCGATGGTAGGGAACTTGTGCCGCTTAGGGTGGAAAACTCTAAGGGTTTGGATTTTCCAGGCAACTGTAATTCTTCTGAGAGAGACTCATGAATTAATGTGAAAGTGGAGCCAGTGTCAAGTAAGACATGAATTAATTTTGACTTGTTCCTGTACTTAATCTTTACCGGTACGATTTGACAGGCCATATGAGATGCAAATAGAACTTGTCCACTTTCAATACTGTTGATTTGTTCAGGTAAGGTGAGCTTAAGATCGAAATGCTCGTGAATGAGCTCATGAGACTTGCTGGTGCATTCTTCTTTCTTACACGCTTTCTTTGACCTGCAATCTTTGAAAGAGTGATACAAATTAAGACAACCAAAACATAACCTGGTTTTCTTAGCAAACTCTTGTCGAGTCTTCATAGGCAGCTTCTTAAATCCAGGGCAACTGTAGATCTTGTGATCTTCCTTCNTAGCAAACTCTTGTCGAGTCTTCATAGGCAGCTTCTTAAATCCAGGGCAACTGTAGATCTTGTGATCTTCCTTCTGACAATATATACACTTGAAGCGTTTAGTTGGTGGAGTGGCCTCTGATGGCTCACCGGCGGCTGCTGGCTCTGAAGAATGGAAGACATGACGCTTGTGATGCCGTACGGTTTCTGGTTTAGNTGGCTCACCGGCGGCTGCTGGCTCTGAAGAATGGAAGACATGACGCTTGTGATGCCGTACGGTTTCTGGTTTAGCTGTTACTGGTTGACAGGTGACTGCAGGGATGAGACATCTGACTTCTTCTTCTAACCACAAGTCGAAGTCTCCTAGGTTAGACTGTGGATTGGAGTCTTGATACTTCAACCATACCATGTGTAGACTTGTGGGAAGTTTACCTGTGATCTCTTTAAGGATAAGCTTATTCTCTAAGTACCCTTCCTCTTCAAATGACTTAACGGTGGCGGTCCAGTTACTCAATTGGTTGGAGAACTGGATCAGCTGCTCATACTGACGCTCCCTGATAGGAGTGATCTTCTTGACTTGTTCAAGGAGATTTTCAATGATGACTGTAGGACGACCAAAAAGAGTCTTGAGAGAGTTCATCGTCCTCTGCAACATGTTCGGGTGGATAAGCTGGGCCCATACGGCTTTCTTAGCTTCTCCTGTCAGGCACTTGCGGAGTCTCCCAACATTGTCCAGGTCGGAAATTTGGAAGCGTTCCGTCGACTGTAGGAAGTCGGCGTAAAATAAAGGCCAATCGGCGTGACTTTCGCCAGAAAAACTGGGTAGGTCAGGAGGCTTCCTATAATGGTTAGGCTTGAATTCTTGACCCGTTGATGGAAAGCTGACTTTCCCTTGAGTTCCTTGAGGAGGACCTGGCTCTTTCTGTGGCGGAAACTTACGGTCTGAGTTCTTTTCAACCCAGTCACTTACGTTTTTCTTAGTACCTTCTTCTCGTTGAGATGATGCTACACCCAGTGGTGGCTCCTCTCCTTCTAACTCATCATCAACTGAGGCATGACGAAGTCGGNGTTGAGATGATGCTACACCCAGTGGTGGCTCCTCTCCTTCTAACTCATCATCAACTGAGGCATGACGAAGTCGTAGTCTCATTTCTTCTAACTCTTTCTTCCTCTCCAACTTCTTGATATTGATGAGATCAATTTCCTCGTCTCTCTGNAGTCTCATTTCTTCTAACTCTTTCTTCCTCTCCAACTTCTTGATATTGATGAGATCAATTTCCTCGTCTCTCTGCTGCCTCCTCTCTATCTCTTTGATCTTGATGAGATCCATTTCCTCCTCCACCTTCGCCTGGTTCTCCTTTAATTCTATGTCCGCTAAGAGTTTTCTAGTGGTACTGGAAATGACGGATACCTTTGACGTAGCAGTTGTGTGAGACGCTTTTGATTGATGTGATTTCTTTGAGGCGATACTTTTGTTGTCATCTTCTCCTCTGGCTGCTACGCCGAACGGGCGAAGAACGTAGTCCTCTAGGTATCTAGGACTTTTCTTATCTCGGACGGGGCGACCTTCACTTTCGGTTGACTGCATCTTGGGATGACTCAAACCAAAACGAGAGACAAATATTAGTTGTGTTAATTTTAATAATCAGAACGGTAATCACCTGATGGGATGCCAGATATTTTTTGGAGCTGGCAACTTGCTCGCATAAATTTTTTTGATAAATGATGACGTTGAAAGACCAAATTTGACCTCTGACCTTCTTCCAAAGTGCTCTTCCATCCGGCTCGAAGGACCATGTAAAAACGGAAGCCCAATAGTCAACTCTGATTAGCTAACTATTTCTCCGATTGCACCCTTGAATCCCACCTGTGTAGAATCCAATGTAGGATGTGACTGATAGCAGAGCAGAAAATACCCCTAATCGACTACTACTGAACTCCCGAGGGAAACCACCTAAGTCTGGACTCGGTAGCTCGAATAAGAGTGACGGTCCTAAAGTCTGATCTTTCCAAAATATTCACCTATCTTTTATTACACATTTCAATTAGACTTTTCGAGTACTATCTCTCTCCGTCGTCAATTCAACACTCTCCCCAAACCAATCACTCATCCTCCTCCTCCCACTCCCTCATCCCCGGGACAAGAAACAAATCACCACGTCTCATAATAAAATACAGCCAAAGAAAAAGGGGCTTTCCGTCAATACAGAATCACTCAAATTTGCTGTGACTCCTCTCAATACATCTTATCTCCCATTGTCATAGAGAATGTATGTATGAGTATTACAAAATTTTGTTTGGTTTCTAGGTTATTGATCAAATAATTGGAAAACTTGACGACAAAGAATTATTAACATGTCGCCTTGTGAGTAGATACTGGGAAACTATCTCTGCTCATCACTTTCGGAATATTCATCGAAGGATAAATTTTGAATCAACCAGTCAAGTCTACCATTTCTGCTCTCACATGGAACTAACCAAAAAATTTCCGTTTTCTAGATTTTCTTTGAATTTGGGTAGTATTAATTCCATTTACATTACGAAATTTACGAAGCAATATATCGATAGAATTCAACATCTCCAGTTAAAAATAACTTCAAAAATTTTATCACCATTGTATCAAATTTTCGATAAGTCCAGTCTAATGCAGACTTTAACTTCACTTTGTATCACTATTCACTCTGAATATGACTGGGAAGAATCAATCAAAGAATTGATTTTGAATCATCTGCAAAAATCAACAATGCAAAATTTAAAAATTTTGGAAATTTTGGATAAAACTGAATCAATTGATATGGATACGGAACCATTTTATTTATTTTTGTCCTCTGGAAGATTCTCATCACTACAATTATTAAATATTGGAATCACACATGCGCCGATACTCAATCATAAATTATACGATTATTTCTCTAAGTATTGTCATGCATCAAATTTATATAAGGTTGTACTTGTGGAAGTACACATTAAAGTTCATTTTACTTCAGCGCATGCGTCAGTTTTAAAAAAATTGGTTCACATTTCACAACCGATTGTGGGATTGGATCTAAGTATTTCGGAATTAAACAATGATTTCATAGTAAATCAACTTTGTGATTGGCTCACCACATTATCCACCGGATTAAAAAAATTACAAATTATTACAAAAGAACAAATCGATTTGACACATATGCCTCATCTTAAAAAATTAACACTTCTGTCTTTTACAACGCAAAATTTGTGTAATACGGCTTGTTTTCCAAATCTAGTAGAGCTGATACTATTAGACTACGAAGAAAACTTTCAAATTAACCCACATTGTGCTACATTTCAAACTGTTGAAAAGCTCACAGTGCGTCTGAGTGACAAATGGGATTTAGACAATGATTCTCTCTTTTGTCGGATAAATGAAACGTTTCCAAATTTGCGACACTTGTGTATACTCAATATTACCTCAGAAGCTCTTCCAAAGGTATTGAGTTACATATCCCAAAACATTAAGAAATTATACTTGGAAGTAAGATTAACAACTTTGATGGAACAGGTGAGATTCAATTTTTAGTTATAATAATGTAAGCTGGACTGTTATGCCATGAAATGGAACTTCATTATTATACTTAATTATGCATATCACCTTATGCTCAAGAGCGGTCGTGGATTTTTTGTCATGTGCCTACGGGTACTAATTTATATTTCAATTGAGCATATTTTTGCAAATGAACGATGAAAAGCAGAGTTGAATTCAAGAATCTTTGATGCAAGACGCAAAATTAACACGGTGAGAGGTTTAAATAATTAAAAAAATAAAATAACTTAAAAAATTTAAGTTTTAGTTTCATTTGTTTTATTACTAATCGTAAATTACGTAATGTTTTAATAATTAATTAAGTGTTGGGTAGAAAAAAATTACGAAACAAACAAGTTAAGTGTTGGGTCCAATGAAACAGTCAGTTAGTCCAATTTCTGTGGACACTAATCAAGGAAAACCATTTTGGTAAATTTATCATGATCAAAAAAAATTTTTTTTACAGTCAACAAACAGTATATTATGCAGAATGGGTGTGAAAAAAATTTTTTTTTTTAATTCTTACATAATCTGACTTTTAATGTCATACATTATTCTAAAATATCAATAACTAGACATGGAAACCAACTTCAAATGAAGACAAACCAAACTGGTAAGTTGAAAAGTCGGTCCGTTAAAATATAGGCACACACATTGCATTTAGTTGTAGGTTCTTACAATATTATAATTGACAAAAATTTTTGTCGCTGCTCTCAGAGATTCTGAATGATTCTCAGAGATTTCAAAATGATCCAGTTATTGTCGCAGATATTTACAGTGAAACAATGTAACTGGTTTACATAAATTTTTCTTTTGCTTTTTTTAAATTTTGTGGAATGAGAATATTCTAATATAATTTCGACGAATTTGGACTCAACAAATCCTAGCACTCTAATGTTAGTCATTGCGTTTAATTTATTAAGTTTGAACAAATTTGGTAAAAAAAAATTTAAACCATTTATGAAGTGCCTACTCTAGAACCATAAATGCCTGTCATCTCCCCACATTGTAGTTTGCTGTGCGATACCTTGTATTTTGTTTTGTGAACTTCCTAGGCTTTTTGTTTCGAAGCTTAGATGTAGTAAACAAGGTATACACTTTAGTTAACATGAAATTAAAGAAATACTGAACAATACAACTAAGCAAAATTTTGTGTTTTTGTATTTTAATCCGTATCTTTTATGAGATTTTGATTGTTTGAAAGCAGCGATTTATAGCGTCGTTCCATTCCGGTATTAGGCATAGCAGTTTTGGGAGTGTTCTATTAGAAATTTTTATTGATTTTTACGAATACATAATTATTACATAATTATTAAAAAAAATTAAGTCTGACTTCCTATTTCCTAATTAAATTACTCATTTTCAGTACATGATTTTCATCAGTTAATTTTATTATTTGTAAAATATCGCTCTCAAATTTTTAATTACCATCTCGACCGTTTTGTCTGAAGACCAATGTAGCCATTAGCGTCAAAGTATAGTGTGTTGATTCCATGATTTTTCTAATTTATGTCGCCTTTTATGAATAGACCCATGCATCCATCCATAAGCGCTTCCGTTTCTCAATTGTATGAAATTTATGAATAGATGTACTTGAACGGGAACTCAAGCAACGCTTGATGATATCCTTCCCCACCTTTTCATTTGATCGTGCGCTTGAACCTAGGGAAGAATTTTAAATTTAGCTGTCCCAATCATTTCAACACTTAAAAAATTCAACAATTAAAAAAATATTACACGTAGTTTAGCATAAAATAAAATTTCTCTCATGTTCAATGGTACAGTACTCTAAAATAGTTGTGAATAATTTACGGCAGTTGTATTTAGCGATGCAAATATTACGACAGTAACAGGTGCGCATGATCCAGGTGAGCGATATTTTACTAAGAAATAAAATAAACTGACAAAGAAAGTCTAATAAAACACTAGTAATTTAAAAACAGAAAGTCAGAATTAATTTTTTTAAATTAATTATTTTATTTTATTATAAAAATCAATTAAAATTTCTAACACAGAACACTTCCAAAAGTTTTCCCAAAAACTCCCATGCCAAATACCAAAACGGAACAATGCTATAAAGCGCAGCTTTCAAACAATGTCTCCATGGGTCACTGCTTTTGAACAAATTCTCATAAAAGAGGCGGATTCAAATACAAGAATACATTTTACTTAAGTATTTTTAAAATTTTATGTTCAACTAAGGTGTATGCCATGTTCGCTAAAGCTGCGCTTCTAAACGAAAAGCCCGGGAAGTCTAAAACACAAAATACAACGTGTCTCACAGCAAACTACAATGTGGCGAGGTGACAAGCATTTATGGTTCTAGAGTAATTACAATATTCTTAGTACAAAATTCCTGAGTGGCAAAATAAAATTTCAAAATAGGAATAATTTTTAAATAGATTATTGGTTTACAACAATGAAAACGCTACATGTGTACTTTAATTTCAAATAGCAGCAGCGACATTCTAGTAATATGAGTACGATAGCTTTCCACCTTGTGAATTGGTTGAGCACGAAAGGAGTCCGAAACCCAAAAAATCGGTTGCCTAACACTTACGGTAAGATACACTGTTTTGTTACTGATATTATTGATTTGGAACTTGCTGTACCATTGCTTCAATAAGTTTCACCTTTAGTATAAAATAACATTAGTTTGGACTTACCACTAGTAATATTGTATATATTTTAAACATTTTTCCTTACGTACACAAATTTTCTATATTAAGTATGGGAGAAGACTGATGAAATCGCATTGTGAGAGAAATTAGTAGTGGGCATGTGTGAGTGCTCATGCTCAAGTTTTGCTCGCATTAGCCAAATCGCCAGGTAAATAATTTAACTTTTTATATATAATAAAATAAATCTTAACTTTATTAATCAACAAAATGAAATGCAACTTTCATAACTATTGAACATACACTAACAATTGAAATAGCTTAAACTAATAACTAATAGTCATAAAGCCTACGACAAATTCATTAAAAATATTCATATTAAAAATAAGATTACATCACATAACCATAAATGTATAAATCAAAGTTAGCATATTCTTCATCAACTTAAATATAATTATTTTGTTCATACTATTAATTTACATTCCATAATTCATCATAACACTTTCGTAATGCTTAGGAGTTTTTCTATACCACAAACTTCGTTCAACCTTTCATAATCATTCGTAGTAAATTAAATCAACTATTTATCAATATTTATATTTATATTGTTACGACAATGAAGTTTTATTTGAATATTTCATGTTTCAATTTATTTTTCTGATGACTTGGCTTCGCAGTCGGATGAACTGAGCCAAAGCTAAGCGGTGTAACTCCCATATGCCGACTTTTAGATTTCTCCCTTATCCGAGCTCGTCGGTCTTCGCCCATAGGCTTATTAGCTCAATATATGGGATTCAACAGCAAAGTTTGACTGTATTCTAATGAAAATATTTATTCACGTTTTAAATTATTAACTTAATTTATTCAGAACTTAAGCAATTGGAACTAAATTTTGGAATTGGAAATTACGCAGAAATCAATCTGAAGTCATTGATGACAAAATGCAAAATTGAAACTGAAAAAATTAATGTAACAGTATGGAAATCCAACCAAACTGTTAAGGACCTGGATAATTTTTTGCAGGTGAAACAGAAAAATAAAATATTTTTACCTACATCTATTTATGAAAATCAATAATTGTTCATTTTTATTCTTTAACTTTTTCATATTTTCAGGCATTTCTGAAAAAATACACAGAGAATACTGAAGTTCAGGTAAAACTCACAGGACGAAATACGCCATTTGACATAACTAATTCTGTAAAAGCATATAAACGTCTCAAAACACATGAAATATAGTCAATGTTTATAAATCTTGACAAACAGCTTGAGTTCCTTGTAGTTCCGCATATACAATATTCCATATAGAATTGTTAGTTACTAAACTCTTATATTTCAATTAAAAATCTTAATATGTAAACTTCATTGAGAATAAATTATTATGTGATGGAGAGGTATGGGTGCATTTGAAGTTGTTATGATGAGATGAGAAAAAGAAGATACACTAGTGGAAATTAGATGAGGCGTAGGAGAATAGCGTAACTTGCCACAACTTCACAGAAAGGTAATGAGGAGATCATAAAGATGAAAAAGATCATGTATGGTAAGAATGGACGTCATACGAGTTCACATTTTAACAAAATTGAACCACTCATCATTCGTATAATATCCTAATAGGAAAACAGGCGAAAGTTCAGTCGTCCTCTACGCATTCCTCCGTCACATGAAATCAAACTCAAAGTAAACTTTTTCAAGGAGCATTTCCACACATAGAGGTTATCATGGTAATACTAAAAGAGAAAAAATCAATATTACACTACCAGTTAGTGTAAATCTTCATTCTCAACCTCAATCAATATGTCAACTTAGCTAATGAAACTTTTGAAATTGTTCGTGTATTTAGTTATCAAAAATAACAAATAAGAAAATAAAAATTTCGTATTAGAGTAATCTTTATAGCAACTAGTTGTAAGAACTTAAATTATGTTAGATTGACCCATGTTAGATTACAGAGGTTCACTGTAACAACCAATATTTGAAAAAAAAAATATTGTTTCAATTTATTTATAACAAAAAATATATGGTCACATCCATTATTGACAAAAGATTAGAATATGTTAGATAGATATTTGAAACAATAAGTGAATAAAAATTAATTAAAATCTATGCTACAATTTCTTATAAAAGTGTTATAGTTTATAGTAAACTAACCGCACTCATCCAACTTAAATAAACCAATATTTCTTCAAACCAGCTTTCTGTTGTTCTGTTAGACGCTGTTGACAATGTTATATATTATTTAGGGTTGGACATTATTACGAAATTAACTTACATGTAATTTGTCTCAGAGTTGTTCACCCTTCCTTGGTATGGCATTTGTATAAAAATATTTTGTATTCAATAGCAAATTTTTCAAATTTTTCAAATAAAATATTGCAGGTTACAACTGCCGGATTGCAAAAATCCTTGTATAAGGAATAATGTACCACACTTGCAAGTAGTGATGTTCACTACCTCTTACGGTCAGGTATTCTAATATTTTGAATCTTTCTTTTTGGTAAGTTTAGTTTTTGGAATTCGCTCGTCCTTCGGCTGAATTTAGGAAACGACTGCTGATCACAAAAGAGAGCTTAGATTTGAGCTAATAATTTTTGCTGTTTCTGGATCACGGAAAAGCACACAGTTTAAGTTTTCCTGAAGAATTCAATTTTTACAACACCTATTATTTATATTTATTAACTCTTACCTATAATATTGTTACTAACAATTGCAATTGGCGATTAAGAGCTAGAAGTGCCAAGTAAAACTCATTTTAACAATGGAAAAATTTGGCCCCGATATATTTTATATAATCATTATTCATTTTAAACTGAAATTTGAATTAAAATTAATAGACAGAGTAAAATTTGTAAGATATGACGTAATTTTTACTTCTTTTACAAACTTAAATAATACCGCAGAATTAACTTTATGCAAATAGACATCAAGTATGGCTATGTAAGTCTGTAGGGAGAAAGGTGGACGGCGGCAGAACGGTTGGTAGGAAGGTGGACGGTGGCAGAACGGTTGGTAGGAAGGGAGAACCTATTGGCGGTAGGTTGTGCGCTTGGGTGTTATGGATTGGGTTGGGACGGTAGGGAGTGCACTGAGGCAGTAGAGAGGGCGTCTGGGCGGTTTGGATTGCGATGAGGAGGTAGGGAGTGCATTGGAGAGGTAATGGAAAAAAAATTTTTTTTCCGGGGTCGGTTATTGTCAGGGTAAATGCCCGTTGTAGAGTAATGTCTGGGATAGAGCAAAGCCAATGGCAGGGTAATGTTGGGGTAAGGTAATGCCCGGGGTAGGGTAGTGCCGAATGCAGGTTAATGCTAAGTTGCTAGGTTGTTTAGTTATTAAGTTGTTAGGTTAATAATTATTAGGTTGTTAGGATGCGCGGGGTGAGGTTTGAGTCATAAAGTATTTCGTAGTGAAAAAAACATCGATTCATCCATTGGTCAACGAAATATTCGAGTTCAATATTATTTAACATGTAATTTCCCATAAGGCAAAATTGGAGTTTCAGGAAAGAAAAAACTAGGTCAGAGTTGATGCATATGGCTCATCTTCGAACCTGTCCTTTCCTAGTGCAAGGGCTATCTATTACTAAAAATCGCATCTCGATCATTAAAATAAACAATCAATATAAAATTTATATCGATTGTTATATTAATGCTATATCGGTGTAATATAACATGTGAAAGAATAGATAGATGCATTGTGCGACATAAAAGAAGTAAATAAACCATTGTAAACGGAGTAAACATGTGTTGCAGTGCTAAAACGCTGGGAGGATTGGGAATGGTAGATCGATATGGAGGCATGTTGGGAGGTAGCGCGGGAAATTTTGGGGTAGGGAGGACGGGGTAATACCCGGGGGTAGGTTAATATCGGGGTGGGCTAATGTCTGAGGTAGGGTAATTCCAGGGCTCGGGTAATGCCTTGCATATTGTAAGGTTGAGATCGGCTGATGCCCGTGGACGGGTAATGCTCGGAGTCAGGTAATGCCCGGGGTCGTGTCATGATAAGGTTTTAGGTTTTTAGGTTGTTAGATTGTTAATGTGTTAGGTTGTTAGTGTGTTTGGTTTTTAGGAAGCGCCGGGTGGAGTTTGGGGCATGGGCTATCCTGTAGTGAAAACCCCACAACGAACCATCTATTAGTTATCGAAATGTTTGAGTTATTATTTAACATATAAATTCCCATAAGGCAAAAATTGAGTTTCGAGAGAAAAATAAAAAACCTAGGTCAGAGTTGACGGATATGGCCCATCTTCCTAGTGCATGAGCTATCGATTAGTGAAAACCGCATCTCGATCCGTCATTAATTTTTGAGTTAGAGCACCGACGGACAGACGGTCAAGACAAATCTATAATGTGTTTGCAACACAAAATAACAGCAAAAGATATGAAGATAATCAAAATTTTTTTGTCTTTCCATTGCTTCAAGCTTCCCATAATCATTCACGTTGTTTGGTTCACATGCTTTAAGTCTGCCAACTCTGCCGTCTTCCTTAGTCAAACTTCACCCCCAACTACCTCGGATTCGCCTTGCATGGATTAGGCACTCATATCACTTAACATATTCTTACTTTTTCGGTTTTTCCTTTCACATCGATTACAATCCACATCTTGCTCATTTAGAAGATGTTCATATTTATTTTTACTCACAGGTTTCATAAAGGCAAACTCTGTGAGTCGTAATGGAACAGAAGCAGAAACGGTAATGTTGATTTAAATATTTGATTAAGTTATATAACTATATATTTATATGGAAGCGTTTCCTTCATTTTTCGTTTTAAAATATTAAGTGTTGTGTATTTCGTTTCTCTAATTTTTCGTTTCCATCCCAGTTTGTAACAAAAGACAGTAAAGATATAATTCTTGGGTAAAACTCAATAAACATCTTTTATAACACTTGTTTATTGTTACAAGGCAGTAAGAATCACAGTGTAATTATTTTCTTATTATTTTAAATGTCACATATAAGATGGAATTGAAATGATTCTTTATCAAGAACCTAAGTGCAGCTATGACAACAAGACACTTGTTGTTACTGTGGCTGAAAGTTGAGTTAAAATCACTCCGTTTTATTTAATAAGCAATGATTGAAAGCTAACGAGTAATGCCTCACAACTAGTGATTACTTGGACTCCATATCAGGCTGATTGATTGAGAAAACATTGTCTAGGAACTTATTTTCCAATGAGTGCATCATTGTACAAAGTAAGGTCGACAAAAAATCGGTGTCATTTGAAACTAGTGTGCAGAACAATACAAACGGAGTTAGGAAAAATTGACATTTTATGGGAATTTTTGAAAAAAAAAATTCAATGCATTGCATTCCTGTTAGGAATTTTTTATTGATAATTTTATGTTATTTATTGCATTTTCGTGTTAATGTATAAAACTTAGTTCTTAATTCATGTAAAATTTGGAAATGAGCGTTTTGCACATAAATACAACTAAAACGTAATTCATATAATTTGTTGGGCATACGAAGGAAAGATTGATAAAAAGTTAGAAAATATTTGTGTTTGATTAGTAAAAAATGTATTCCCGTCGGTGTGTGGCATATTAAATAATTTCTGCAAGTGATTTTGTACTACCAAATTTGATAGTCTAAACTTAAAAATTTAGACATCTGTCATTGGGGTACATATTGGTCCGCCTCCTGGTTCTTATTGGCCAAATGGGCGAATATTTTATGTGGTGGATCCATCTATGGACAGAGCCGACAGAAACCATTTGAATGAAGCAATTGCAGACTACCACCGCAAAACATGCCTGCGATGGATCCCTAGAAATAATGAAAATGCATTTGTTCGGTTCCTTCGAAATAAAAACGAACCTGGTTGTGCAGGAGCTGACAATTGTTATTCAGGTGGAGAGAGACTTGCCACATTTTTCCAATGCAGTTATAAGGACGTCTTTATACATGAAATGGGTCATACGATTTGTTTTGGACATGAGCAAGATAGAAACAACAAGGCGGACTTCGTGAATGACTGTAGCAGCTTCAAGCATGAGCATTTGAATTTTGGACATTTGTATGACTACAGGAGCGTCATGCACTATGGGTGTGGTGACTGCCTAGATCCATTATTGGAAGGAGTGTCAAAATCCAAATGTGTATCCCCTGATGGACTTTCTGTGTTGGATGCAGAAGAGATAAACAATGCCTACAATTGCCAAGGTAAGAACTTTTATTTCGATACTAGTAGCAACAAATTCAAATTTTAACTACACAAAAAATTTGTAGGCGGCATGAATTTTTGGCAGGCTTGCTGTTAGCTAGTTTACGGTCTTAATTGTTGATATATTGTCCACTTATTAACCTCAAGTTTGATTACAATTACCATTTATCACTAGGAATATGATGCAGATTGTGCTTTAATTATAAAATTCCCCACGTATTTTGGCACTCGGTATTCTGGCAAAAGTAGGGCTTACTTCTACGGATTCATAAGTTTATTTTAAAAGTTTTATTCTTAAACCAACCTCAATTGCTTACAATTTTAGCGCGTAGGGTTCATACGAGCAGTGAACATTTTGACCATTTTCGGCATTGTAAATTGTGTGTAAAGTGTGTGTTTTATACTTTAAAGAATAAATATCGTATTAGATATTCACCAAAAACGATAATTGTGTTCATTTAATGAAATCGGATTAGGAATTAAATTTCGTTCATAAGCTGCATTACCCAATACTTGAAAACATCAACAGCAAACTAGTCCACTTAACTTTAGGGTATTCCAGGAAAACTCCAAGTTCTAGTTAACATAGTAGATCGTTAATCTCACCAACTATAGCACAGCGTAGGTCCAAAGTTTTGCCATGCTTCATATACTATTGTAAAAAAAATTATTTCTACCCACCATTTTGGTAGTTTTTTTTGTTTAAAATATGGGCATGGTAGGCTTTCCAATTTTCTACAGGCGAGCTTTATTTATGCAATGTAACCATCATATAATCATTTCATGTTTAATTCTAAGAGCTACCCCACGATTACCTAAGCTGCAATTTATTATTAGAATTTAGAGATTTACAAATAGTCGGAATAGCTTTATAGATTTTGCACCTGTATTTTTACCTACGTCATCTGACTATTTATGAAAAAGACTAGTATTACTAACGCATCCAATTAATTATCTGTTATTCGAGATCATGATCTACTTTTGGTTTAATTTCAGGTTGCATGGCTTACATGTTTCGGCTTCCATTCCTTATACTCAAATAGTAAACCATTTGCCGCCGGTTATGAATCAAATGGTGAAACTTATTGTGTATGCCGTGCGTATATCAAAGGAGACATTGTTGCTGGGAAAGCTGTTGTACAGAACGATGCTTGGCGGTGTTGCGTGTCTTGGAGCGGTTCTGAAACAGGATTAGATTACAAGGAAAAATTTGAAATTTTAACTAACCCAAATCAAGCAAACTTGAGATGGGTACATGGAAATGGGAACTCTATTTCCCCAAATGCTATCCCAGGCGGAAGGACAACCAGGGATGCTTAAACTATGTACATAGCCAGATGTCGTGCTGCTATCAACGGATAAAATAACCTGATACCTGGAAAAATTCACGCAAAATCACCAGATTTTATGTACTATTCTTATGCTGGAGGCGAACTTAAGTGTTCAGATTACGATTTGCTAGTATGCTCTTGAAACCATTTTGCAGTTTGTTTTCACATTATTGTTAATTTGTGAAAGGAATAGCCTGATGGTCATTCTTTACTATTGGAGAACTTCGTTCCTTGTTAAATACAGCTCTACATATCCGTGCAACCTTTAATTCATTAGAAGTTAATTATCCTCCCCTGTTATGCTACTTGAGTCTGCAATTTGTTATAAAGCGTTTCGAATAGCATGTTTATCGTGAAAACACTTTTCAAGCTTGTTCCAAATTGTCGGTTGCCCTTTCACTAATTCAATTAAGCTTTCATTCTCTACAATTTACCTCAATTTCATCTCAATTTTAAATTTCTGCATTTGACTATACAACTGGTCAATAAATTGAATTGATGGTTAATTTTTAACACCCTTATTACTTGTGACATAAAAGACCAACAATAACCACTAATGGGACTTGCTTTGGACCACAATTTTTCTGGTTATAAATGGAATAGAGTTGCGATATCATATTGTGGGATTGGTAGGCAGTCCTGTAGAAAAAATAACTCACAATTCTAATGCCAAATTGTCTCAGATATTTCAGTTGTTGAAATGTTTTATAAATCATTGTTTCTGGTTAGGTTAGTATGAAAGAAATTTCCTTTAGGATCAATCTGGTTCACAGTGTTTTCTTTTACATAAGTTTGATACTTTATGATTAAATGATTAAATGGAGGAAACAATAATAGGGGGAACATGAATGAAACATGAAGTAAGAATTTAAAGTACAGTGAACATGAGATGAAAAATATAAGCTATATTAATATAAGCTATTTTTTAAGCTAAAGAAATTTTTTTAGGATCAATCTGCTTCACAGTGTTTTCTTTTACATAGGTCTCTTATTAAATGGTTAACGTTTCAAGCGGCTTGACATTAGCCGATTTTGATTAAAATGTTTTGGCAATATTTGTATTTTGTTCTCTAGGCTGATTTTCATAGATCCTATCTGATTGTAAAAATTCTGATGGGATTGAACAAATAGATTAGCTTATCTTAATTCAAAATTGGATTATATTGACTGGTATGCTTAATCATCATGCCACCAATTGTTTCATGTTTACTATAAAACTGCAGTACCCCACAATTTAAAAATTATTCATTTCCATAAATCTTTTGTCTGAAACTTTAAACAGAAAGTCATAATGAAGATTCCACTTTTAGTTTTGGTCGTTGCTGTAGCAGCTACTTCTACATCTCCTGGTAAACACTTTATAACGAAACATATCTTTGTATGAAACACAAAATTTGTCGATACATATAAGTAGCAGTCAGGGATAATATCCTAAAGAATGTTATCAAACTGTGGTATTGAATCAACCATCGTGACGGTCAATTCAATGCAATTCAATTTATATAGAACTTTGAAATCTAGGCAAGTCATTAAAAGTCATTAAATGTATAAAAATTCAAAGCGAATTTGAAATTAATTCCTTCTTGTTTCAGTAAAGATTTCATATTTTGCTATAGTAAATATTTCGATTTCCTACACTGATTTTGGACGAGTAAGTTCAAAGGTAATTAAAATAATTCATTTATTATTATTTATAACCTTCAAATTATATTAAACTATAAATCTGTAGTACAGTGGGTTTAGTTTAATGTCACTACCTCTTAATGTCACACTTCTTTTATGTCAACCGGTTGGCTTTCCCCCGGCTAAACTTTATGCTCTCGAGTAGTAAATACTCTGCCTATAGTCAACGTCCGCCTTTCCTTGTCAACCAACTACCTCATTTGAACTGCCTACATAGCAGATAAACACACTTTAAAGACAAATTTTTTTTTATTTTGCAAAAGAAATTTTGCAAATCTATAGAATTATTTTTGGAGATTTTGACTTCACCGCCACAAATGGTTGCCAGATTCGAATTAGACGTAAATTTTCTGTTCGATTGAAATATTTCTGGTCAAATTTCAGTGGGTTATTTCGAGATATTGTGGCGAAAATCGATTTCTGGGAAAGTGAGTCATGGACTTAAACTGGTTTGAACCAGTTATGCCAGATGTGGTTATCCGGGATGTACATCTGGATTAACGACAAAATGTGGAAAAGCATTCATGACAAAGGAAACTCGGTTTCCTATGACGTAATCGCGCGATTGGATAAAACCGATGCCTTCCTGTGTCTCGGGAGAGAAAGGGGTTCATTCGACGCTTAAGGTTCTACGTAGGAACACTTAGATAGTCCTTAGACATCCAAATCGAGTAAAGATAGGAAAAGTTATTGTCTTAAACCAATAGTAATTACCTTAAAATTAGAAGAGTGAAATAAATAATTAGGCCAAACAAGAGGGAGTTGGATTCATTTTGATTGTTGGGTTGAGTGTTGGAGTTGATGTGATTCCATGGAAGAAGGAAAAGGAGAAAGAGAGAGAGAGAAATACAAGGTTTTTTCCGTCGGAACAGTAAGTGTATGTGTAGTGTCAAAGGTTCCCCATCTATTCTGAGGCCGTGGACTCAGCAGGGCTCCATCCCTGCTCAGGGTCAGAAGTCCCGCGTGGCAAAACTCCATCTCAGCGAGCGACCCTAGTTCTTCGAGTTCCCCTTGACATCACACATTATCTTCGGTAATCTCGGTCTCCGATACCTCCGGTGTGGCTGGGCTGGACGGAGCCCCTGGAGTTAAGAGACAGAGGCCCGGACGCTCCGGTCACACTCGGGACATAGGGACCCAATACTTCATTGATCCCCCACGGAATCCCCCAGAACGGGAGAGTGCAACACGACCTCAAGGTATCGGGAAGATGTGGATTTCGGTCCACCGGTAAGTTCCTTAGACTTGGATTAGTTGAACAGAAGAACCCCCAGAGAGTCCGGGGAGATCCTGGTTCACCCGCGGATCAACTGATCCGGAGATCCCAGAGTATCCGGGGAGAACCTAGTTCACCCGCGGATCAAGTGATCCGGAGATCCCAGAGTATCCGGGGAGAACCTGGTTCACCCGCGGATCAGGTGATCCGGAGATCCCAGAGAATCCGGGGAGAACCCAGTTCACCCGCGGATCCAGAAGTTCCAGGGATCTCAAAAAGAGTGGATTCCGGATTCCCCGTAGATCAGGACAATAGGAGTCCCCTGATTAAAGTTATTGTTCAACTTCCCCAGAGACAGGAAAAAGAGTTCTCAGTCTGGAGAACCGATTTCGATATTCACTTCAGGATTATCGCATCCCCCACCGGAGAGTTCGGGCTACAGTACTAGACCTCGGAGTAGAGTAGTTACTGTCCCAAAGTTTGGGACGAGTCCGATAACTAGATCCAGACTCTGAACGGGTCCGGTACCCATAGTCCCTATTGTAATAGATCGATCCAACCCGCTGAGCGCCTAAGATCTGTGTGATCCGCAGATCATCCTGATCCGCGGATCATTGTGATCCGCAGATCATCCCGGATCTGTACTACCCGCAGATCATCCCGGATCATCGTGATCCGCAGATCATTGTGATCCGCAGATCATTGTGATCCGCAGATCTTCCCAGATCTGTACTACCCGCAGAACACCCCGGATCTGGACGACCCGCAGATCATCCCGGTTCTATGTGATCCGCAGATCATCTCAGGTCTGTGAGATTCGTAGATCACTCAGGATCTATATCACCCGCAGATCATCTGAGATCCGCGGAACATCCAAAGATCCAGAACTCGGAAACATCTGGCAACCAGACATTACATCTGGAAAGTTGGATTAATCTCGGAAGACGAGATAAATTATGTTACCCGAAACCAGTCCCAACATACAGAATCTTTCCCACACGGAACAAACCCGAAAGGGTTAAATAATAATAATTAATTAGAAAAAAAGACGAACCCCATCGGAATGACAATTTAAAGAATAAACTTTAATAATAAAAAGGGAAAATCGACACCGTGCCACAATATATTGTAAAATTTTTTTTAAAAATCCAGTGAAATTCGCAATTTTTTTGAAAAACTCGTCTTGTACACTAATAATAGATGTTATATCCTTAATCTAGAAAAGATTTACAATCGATTGACATATTTTTTATTTAATTTCGTGATGAGAAGCTTTGGTACAATTTTTCCGAAAGTGGGATGAGAAGTTTTCTTACTGTGTCCATCTAAATTTAGCATACTAGAGGTTGGGATACGTCCGCGACTACTGGTGAGTCTTTAAGAATATAAGCTTTCACGATCGAGGATGTTGCACTTAGGGAAGATATCGCATGGTAAATACAACAGATAGGTTAGAAACCGTTCCTATAAGCGTCAGTGATGGCCCACACTATTTAAACAAACATGAGTTTATATTCTGGCTTTGAAAATCGAAAATTTCCATTAAAACTTTACTTGCGATTATTGTCGCAACCTTACGAAATTTTTTTCTGGGAATTAACCCATATCTAAAAACACTCTTTATGAACAAAGTCCTTGAATCTTTAAGAAATCTGAAGAGATTTCTTTCAGAAACTTTTTAATTTACGTTTGATAGGATTTAAATTCTATCATGCGGGCTGTGTCGTGTTTACTCGTCTCTTACTGAGCGTTAAGCACCTTTGCTTACAGTTTTTCATTGCCTACATAAACAATTGTGAATTGAAGCTACACCTATGATATTTTATGATTACGTTCCAAATCGCCTTTTTTTTCATAAAAATCAGCCTTATCGCCCCAAGATGGCAACGTCGAGCTTACAACCGTCCTATATGTCTAAACGCCATATGGCTATGGGTTATTTTACTAGCTAGTCTGATTGGGCTACGCGTGGAGCAAATTTGCTTCTTGCGCTCATAATAAGCTGACTGTGGAGCAAGCTTGCTTCAAAATTTACAATGTTGCAAGCGTTTTAACTCGTGCCACCATAACTCAACACAAACGACATTATGTCATTCGAACCACTTTATTTGCTATTGTTCTTCTGAATGCACTGTTCAGCCCTTCAACGGGAGGGAAGACACGGGAGGGCTGCGGGAACCCATGGGAGGGCTTCGGGGGCCCATGGGAGGGCTACGAAAACCCACGGGAGGGTTGAGGGAGGACAGGGAAGTGCTGCGGGAACCCACGAGAGGGCTGTGGGAACCAATTAGAGAGCTGCGGAAACCCACGGGAGGGCTGCGGCAACTCACGGAAAGCCTGCCGAAATCCACGGGAGAGCTGCGGCAACTCACGCAATGGCTGCGGAAACCCACTGGAGGGCTGCGGAAACCCACGGGAGGGCTGCGGTAACTCACGGTAGGGCTGCGGGAAACCACTGGAGGCTGCTGCAACTAAATGGAGAGCTCTGGGAACGTTTAGGAAGGAATGAAGACGCCTTTATTTTATAATATGTGTATTTGTTAATTCTTATAATTTGTAATTGTTATTTTTGTAGGCTTAGATGTATAGTGTAACCATACTTTAAGTACGGGGTTTCAAAATGCGAAACTCACAGCAGGAATATGGAATTATTCCTTTCAAATCATTTCATAGTGAGTTATTAAATTTTCTAAAGTATCATTTTACATTGAGTAGATTTTGAGAGTAGGCATTATGAAGTACGTCGATCAAAATATTTTACACTTAATTTAGCATGGGAGATTCTTTTTATTTTTTAATCCACTTCAATACCAACATATGTTAACAAATTTCTAAATCCTTATTACTTTGAAATGTTTAGGAAAAAATCATAATAAACGTTCCTAGCCAACCAAATGGTAGAAAACACTTTGATTTTACCTTCAATCTAAATTCACATCACATTTAACACACGGGTCGGAAATTTATGATATTCCTACTAATGCTTAACCTAAAAACAAAAGCATAGATATCAAACTATGCCATTCCTATCACGCACTATTCACTTTCAAACAACGTACCCACATACCGTTTCACTTTGTATTTAGCATGAATAGTGATACTTTAAATTGACTACATTAAGTACATTTGTTAGTCTTATCATATGCTTATGACCATTTTTCACGTGGTTAATCTTCCACAATTTCAAGGAGTGGTTCGCCTGGTCTTTCGAAAACTGTTGCTATGACTTTACACTTTGTTTCGTTGAAATAAAATTTTTCCTTCCACTACATAGCCTACAGTGGGACGATGTGGAAGAAGCCAAATCTTATTTTTCATTTGTTTATTCGATGTAATCTTCCAGTAGGTACTTAAATCAATTATATCATTTATATACAGTTGGATTTCCTGTATAAATCGCATAGTTAACGCATCACATTTTCAAATGGCAACGATTCTTTAACTTTGCTGGTCTACTGATAGTCACCAATACTGATCCACTTATGGTACCCTCCGAATTAACAGTATTAGATTTACGATGTGGCAGAATTAGTGTGATCGAGATAAACCTTTCACATTTTAAATTAACTGGGAAGTAAACTGGGAACCAAGTGTCAAGTGTTGTTTATAATTGGACTAATCCAGAGGTCGGACAATTACATGACAATTACTTCTCCGATGTAATCGATTACTCAATTGTCTAATCTGTGGAAAGGATTCTGTATCGCCGGGTGGTTAGATGTGAGCAGACTCGTACTCTAACAGTAGCCATGCGAGGCTTTAAACCTCAGAGACAATGACAATTATGAGTAAAAGCTATCCTGTGAGCTAAGGAGACTCATTGCCCAGTGTAGAAATACACATGCTACTCTACTTTTTGTCTCACAAATCAATCGCAACTAATTGCAATTAAGTAGTGCTCAATTACATTTTTTTCAATTGCAACTATCCTAATTTAACAAATTGGACAGATTTAGCACCAAGCTTCCAATGCTACTTATTGCACTAGACAAGTAATATAAAGTAAGAATTCTATGTGTAAAAAGAAGTTTGTCTGCAGTAAAAATCAGTTTATTTATTTAAACAATAATACAAATGTCCATTAAAAGAATAAAAAATTCGTATTAATTTGCATATTAGTAGAAGTTAAAGTTCTGAGGATAACGACTATTTTTATTTACTTCTATTTGCACTTATTGCCACAATTGAGAAAGATAAATTAGGGAAAAAATTGTGATATGCAAGAGTGATACGAATGAAAGCAGACTCAATTACTTAAATTATATTACATTTCACTTGGATTTGTAATGCAATGTATTACATTACAATTACTTTGGAATGTAATTGAATTACAATTGCCATTACAAAATATGGAATCACATGAGAAATCATAATTTTTATTCACAATAATTGTGATCCTCTAGACAGTTGAAACAATTCTTTTTGCGAAAGAGAAAATTAAAATTTTTTAATTATAAATTGAAGGAACGATTATTCATTTTCCATTTTCTTATATAATGGGCACTACAAAAGATAATAACTTTGAGTTTACATTAGCTCAAAGTCATCTCATGCAGCGACTACGAAAGGGGTTAAAACAATATTGGCTTAACATAAGCACTGTGCTTGAAAAAGCGGAAATGTAAATTACCTAACTTTTACTTCGAAGATATTCAATATATAAATACTCAAATATTTTTTTAAGAAAATTTTTAGGAAATATATTTCATACTTGAAAAAATTAATTTGTCGATATAATGTTTATTAGGCGTAGTTACTTTGAAATATATTTCAATGTCGTCCAAAATTTCTGCTAGAAAGTATCATGTAAGGGATTAAGAA
This sequence comes from Holacanthella duospinosa, assembly GCA_002738285.1. Classification (NCBI taxonomy): domain Eukaryota; kingdom Metazoa; phylum Arthropoda; class Collembola; order Poduromorpha; family Neanuridae; genus Holacanthella; species Holacanthella duospinosa. The sequence continues at coordinate 460,943 of NIPM01000102.1, forward strand.
TAAAATAATTTAAATAACATATAATTTAAATGTACAAAAGGCATATATGAGCTTAAATGATGCGATTAAAAATGTTTTCTTAAAGATTGTCAAATGAATATTATAATAAAGCATATCACACATCTTATTTCCAAAATATTAGAAAAGTTACATATATTAATTACCGCTTCCAAAATATTTTTTGAGGAAGTTGTTTATATTGTAAATTCGTGTCGGTTCAGAGAATATGGACGAGAAGTCATTGCCGACAAATTATGTCGGCAATGACCGGATTCACGCATGGTATGGCAGAAAATGTTAGGTCTAATATGGCCTGAATTAATTAGGTTGAAAAATTTTCGAATTTAAAATTTTACTTAATTTAAAGTAAACATTTCTTGAAATTCTTACCATATTTAATCAATTTATTTATAAATTAATAAATATCTCAATTATGTGTGTCTAAAAATGGAATTACCTCTACTAAATGTTAGCTTAATTAGACAGCACCAGTGGGGTTCTGTCCTTCAATTAAATACGGTAGGCATTTTGCTTTTAAATGGCGATCCTTGATAATACAATAAAAGTCATTTAATTGTATTGCTGTATTTTTGTCATGTTTATTAATAAGCTATTGCGCAAAACATTATTGTGAAACATCTACTTTAAACTTTACATCAACAACACTTCATTGAAATTTTAATTTTACAATTTGTGTTAATGTTAATTCAATTGCAAGCATGTGATTTCCAAGTGACGTACAATAAGTGTAGTAATTTGTACCAATTCATCTATGCTTTTCAAATTTCCACTTGAAACTGTCACAAATTGAATAAAATGCAATTTATCTAATCATTATTGTCAGAAAGAAATCATAATAAAATTTGGATTGATGACTAAATGAGGAAAAGTGAAGTAAGTGTTACAGAAGGAGCAATCTACCGACCTTGAGATTTGGCTTGTATCCATTTCATCTAAAATCATGCCAGTAATACAACTTTTCCGAAATATTAGTACTTTTTAACGATTTCTGCACCTGGTACCTTAGATTCTAAAGTTATATTCAGATATAGCATTCGGTTTAATTTCAAAAAATTAAAAAAATTTTTTTCCTATTTTCAATACAAAACACGACCAAAAAATTATTATATTGTTCCAAATGTTTAGACATAGACATAATGAATCATAAATCTACTTAGGTTAGCAAGTCTCTGAATGGTATAAATTTTATAGACGAAATTCATTAGCCGTTCACAAATAGCATCGTAGCAAATACCCCGCATAGAGCGGATTCGACAAAATTAGATGAAAATTTCAACAAATCATAGACATAGACAATGGTCTATGTCTATTGATTTAGCATCTCTAGATAGGCCTTATTTTTTCTATTTATACACAACGATGTGTCACACAAAATTTTAACTATGGATTTTATAGTTATTCTTATTTACTGTTATTAAGAATTACATTGAAGCTTGGGAAGTTAAACAGCTAATTTATATTGATGGAATTTTCAAATTTTTTGTTGATAAACGATACACTGTATTTGAGTATGTAGGTACTTGTGTCGTATTTTGCATATGGAATACTAAAATAATGGATTCTAAATACATATTGAATTAAAAAACGCTGAGTTATTTTAAATATATTAGAATGGATTATGTGATATAGAGCTATCCGAGGCACTACAATTAGATGACACCTCTACTTAGTTTACGCTTTCCTCGGTTGCATTATTTTTACTATAATGAAGCCTTAGGTCAAAACATTAATTTCTGCTGACAATTTCGATAGTAAAGACTTAATACGACTCTTGCTCCGAGTACGGAAAAATTAACATACAACAATCAGCACATTTTATACCAAACTAAATTTCAGAGTTTTAAATATTTGAACCTGAACCATTATGTTCTCCATCGCTAACTCTGATTTTTGATACCAGTACCACGGTCACTCCTACCTTACTTTGTAGCGAGAGCTGGACTACCCTGAAACCACTGGCGAATCATAAAGTTACATATATGACCTTACTCTCTACCATAAAATAGAATCTAAAATATTGCCATATTGACTCACACCTCTTTACCAAATTGCTGTGACTTCATTTTTCCTTCACTCATTTTCACACCTGATTTTACACGCAGTTTTCAGTATTTGCACTGGAGTTACATTACAAATAATTCAAATTGAAAAGGGTAAAACGAAAATAATTTGAAGACAACGGAAAGATAGGAAATGACTACAGGATCCACCACATTTCCATTTTTGATTCCAGATAAATTTACCCACGGGATGGATGCGGGAACACACGGGAGGGCTGCGGGAAACTACGAGAAGGCTACGGGAACCGACGGAAAGATTGCGGGAAGCCACGGGAGGGCTGCGGGAACAAACGGGAAGGCTTAAGGAAACTACGAGAGGGCTGCGGGAACCAACGGAAAGGCTGAGGGAACCCACGGGTTGGCTGCGAGAACCCATGGGAGAGATGCGGGAATTATTGGGAAAGATGCGGAAATTATCGGGAGGACTGCGGGAACCCACAGGATGGCTGCGGAAAACTACGGGAGGGCTACGGGAACCGACGGAAGGGTTGCGGGAACCCACGGGAAAGCTGCGGCAACTCATGGGAGGCTGCAGAAATTCACACCAAGGCTGCGGGGACCCTCGGGAGGGCTACGTAAACCGACGGAAGGGAAACGAAAACCAACGGGAGGGCTGTGGAAACCCACGGATGGGCTGCGGGAATCCATAGGAGGGATGCGGAAATTCACGGGAGGGCTGCGGGAACCCACGGGAAGGCTGCGGGAACCCACGGGAAGGCTGCGGGAACCAACGGGAGGGCTGAGGGAATTCTTGCCCATATTTGCATCCTTATCTAACACTAACTTTAAATTTTAAGAATATCAATTTTTTTATAAAAATGAGTGAGTTATAAGAATACACTTGCAACTGTGGGTTTGTTTGCCAATTTTGTTAGTAGGGGACGGGGGATTATTATAGAACCAAAGTTTGAATACACTGTCAAGTAGTTTTAGTGTCTGCGATTTTCATATTCTCAGGACCGGAATATTGGCGGTATTTTAAGGCGCGAAATTAAAACAACACAAATTTCCGATTTAATTATATTTGTCATTTATGTTTCATCTGGTTACTCATTTAAGTAAGTTTAATAGTTATAAGTTGATTTGTTGCATTTCATTGTTCATAAAATGAGCAAAATACCCTCTCCAAAACGAACCTACAGAAAGAGGGGTGGTTGTGTTAACAAATTTTTCTATTCGGAAGAAACATGGACTTCCCCAGATCAGACTAGAAACCGATGTTAGCAAATTTTTTTGGAAAATAAAGAAATGCAAGAGTTTAAGAGGGAGTGGGGTGCTAAAGTACTTTCGGACGTAAATGGCAATAATGGAGGTTTTAAAGTAGATGGAAGTGAATTCGTAAGAATTATGATGAATCAAGCACCTTTTCAAACTATATTTTTATTAAGCAGAGGCCGTGTTATAATTAATTTGGGGGAGGGTTGTGTCGAAAAATTTCCAAGTTTTTTTTTCAAAAAATTTATTTTCTGGCTTTTTGCATTTCTCTACGAATCATGACATTTGAAAACTTTTGGGACAGATTTAAAAAAAAAAAACTTTTTTGAATTTTGTTTTCTAAGTGTTTTGAAAAAAAAAATTGTTTGGAAACTCTCTCAAAAGTCTTGAAATATCATGATTCGTGGAGAAGTGCTTTAATCCGAAAAAAAAATTTTTATAAAAACAAAAAAAATAGCTGAAAACAATTTAAAAAAAATATTTTTTTTTTTTGCAAAATAATCTTAAGTCTTCAAATGTTATGATTCGTGGAGAAATACAAAAATCCAGAAAAATAATTTTTGTAAAATGTTTCAACACCTCCCAAATGTATACCCCAACCCGATCCTGAGATGGATGAAGCGATGGAAATAAGTTAAATGTAAGAATTTATTATTATTAACTAGGTTGATAAGTTTGATTAGGCAATGTTGACTTTGCTTACGACACTGGTAGCTTAACCACCTCCCAGTGTATTCAAACTTTGGTTCTATAATACTGTCGAACTTCTGTTGGATTTTTTTAACAGTCGGCATGCAAAAGGATTTTGTTTGATATTTCTAAAAATAATATTATGGATGCCAAATCTATTGCTACCAAATTCGTAATTACTTTTGTTTGCCTATTGGTAAATAAATCCATCAGAAAGTACAATCCACCCACATATGAACCAATGCTGTGAGTTGGCACCACCCGTCTCAAACCACCTATTTTAGTCAAGTAATTAATTAATTAATTAACTACTTCAATAGAATTAAATTTCAAAAATCACATCACATGAGATCTCATTGCATTTACCTATAGATACAATATGAGTTAACAGAAATTTTTGTCTCATATTTTCAAATTTCTTCCAACTCGCCGCGAATGTTTAAATTAATTTTTTTTCCATCTGTGACACTAGGTAGCCCACCGTAGTTGGGCATTTAAAATTTGAATTCAGTAAGGGACCATATTTATGTATAAAGTTATTATATTTTTATGCTTTAATTATTTATAATAGTGTTCTCAATGAATCTGATTAAAAAGCGTTTTGGAAGTTGGGAATCATTTGATGACCTTCGTGTTTGGGAGTAACTTATGACTGGGAGTCATGATTTTACCGACATGCGAAAATGAGCACAGCGGACTAATTTTCCATGTTTTCTCATCTACTTCCACCGATAAGTAAAAAAAAAGTAAATTCAGATTCTCCTATCCGATTTTCCATGTTTTATATCATGTGACTCTGGTGTCGGAGTCATGACTCTGACTTAGATTCTACTCCCAAAAACCAAGTAGTCTTAGTCATGACGTCGAGTCGACTCTCATCGTTTAGAGAGTCAGGATTAGAGCTTTGGGTACGGAAAGAATTTTTCTAACTTCTTAAACATTAGAATATCCCATCTCAAATTTTTTCTAAGTTTAAAAAAAAAAATTTTTCGTTCTTCAACATCCAACAAAAGATCTTCTACGAAAGTTGCTGCAAACGGTTACAGGAGTAACTTTTTCCTATGACATTTCTCTTTAAAGCCACCGATTATGGTCACGTTTTTATTTTATGCGAAAATTGTCCAAACTATGACCTTTGACGTAAGTGCATGACCGTAGAAAAAAATGTCTTAGGAATAAGTTACTCCACTATCCATTTACAGCAACCTTTGTAAAAGGAATTTAGCCCAGAATCGAAATCCTTAAAAAAACTATAAATTATTTTTAGATTGGAGATTCATGTTCAAAATTTTAGAAAAATTACGTGGTTACCAAAGACTGGAATTTAATCTTAAAATCTTGCGCGTTAACTTGTCCTTCCCTAATTCCTAATCTGCACCTTCGTTCATTAAGTTCAATAATTAAAAAAATAATTCTAATTTTGTAACATGAAAAACGGTGAATTTTAATTAGTGTTTCCCTTCCTCTTACCTTAACTTTTGATTCAATTTTACTTAGAGGGAGCGGAACACTAATCAGAAGAACTCTTTTTTCAATTTACCAAATTTAAATTACTGTTCCAAACTAAAGAATGAAATGAAATTTCAACAAATCAACAAATTTTGACTTTTCAAAACCAAGGACTGAGAGGGCGATTTTGTTTGTGGGATGGCGTGAGAGGGAATTCTTCCCTATCCGGCCCAAGGATGAGAAAAACAGAGAACTTGAGACAATAATTTTTGTTAACTCATATTGCATCTATGGGTACAATCAGGTAATAGTACAATTTTTTCAAAAATTTGTTTTTACTTTTTTTTTATATTTTTTTTAAATATTCATCGCGCATCAAAACAATTATATCCACAAAGAACTACCCAGGATGTCCGGGAAGTAGAAGCACAACTTTGAGAAATCAATACAGGAAGCACAAAATTAATATACGAATCTTTTTTTTTTCAGCCTGGTACCCTTTGATAGTGAATTAAAAAATATTTAGGCATTTTGAAATGTTTGTCGAAAATTTTACTTCACTGTCACCAATGGTTTTCAGACTCGTATTCTACGTGGAATTTTCGGTTGGACTGAACCAAAGGGGGCTCAAAAAAAAAATTTCAGAACTGTGTTATGTGTCCCTTTTGAGCCACCAAATGACCTCTACAAAAGTTGGTTAGAATGATTCAGTGACCAAGTTTTTCTAATAAAATTTTTCTCTGTGATCACTTGTTCAAATTTTTGAAAATTTTGGAAATTAAAAAAAAATTGGAAAAGTTTCATAACATGTAATGTGTCCCTCTTGAGCGACCTAATGACATATACAAATATTTCTTATAATAATTCAGTGACAAACTATTTTTAATAAACTTTTTTCTGTGATCAACTGTTCAAAGTTTTGAAGTTTTTCCTTGTAATTAAGCAAGGTTGAGAGGTGTTTTTGTCAATTGTTTTGTTGGGTAATGGACGTATTCACGCAAACACGGATCGGTAACATGCACAATCGTGATTGGGTTAGTTGAGCGTGATTGCATACCTGTAACGGATTTGGCGTTCAGGTAGTTCAGACCAACACTTCAACCGCGGCGTTTGAACGAGCCTTCGGCTCGTTCAACAGCTATCGAAGGCGCGCCAAGCGCGCCGGAGATTGCGCGCCGCCATTTCTTTCGCGTTATAACAAAATACTACTGAAATATTCTATTAATTAACAACCTAGTCTAACAACCTAACGTATCCTAACCCTAACAACGAATGAATATTGTTTCAAAACTTCAAACACTTCAACAGTTGATCACTGAACTATTTTAAGCAACATTTGTAGAGGTCATTTCATTGCTCAAGAGGGACACATAANAATATTGTTTCAAAACTTCAAACACTTCAACAGTTGATCACTGAACTATTTTAAGCAACGTTTGTAGAGGTCATTTCATTGCTCAAGAGGGACACATAATATGGTTGTGAAATTTTTCAATCTTTTTTTAAATTNTTTGTAGAGGTCATTTCATTGCTCAAGAGGGACACATAATATGGTTGTGAAATTTTTCAATCTTTTTTTAAATTTTCAAAATTTTAACAAGTGATCACAGAGAAAAATTTTATTAGAAAAAGTTGGTCACTGAATCATTCTAACCAGCTTTTGTAGATGTCATTTGGTCGCTCAAGAGGGACACATAACACGGTTCTGAAATGTNTGAATCATTCTAACCAGCTTTTGTAGATGTCATTTGGTCGCTCAAGAGGGACACATAACACGGTTCTGAAATGTTTTTTTTGAGCCCCCTTTGGTTCAGTCCAACCACATTATCTGATACAGTCGTTAATTTGGATTGGTAATAATTCTGATTGAAATATTTCATAAATTGATTAGCTTATCTTAATTCAAAATTGGGTTACATTGAATGGCATGTTTAGTTATCATACAACCCATTGTTTCATGTTTAGTATAAAACTAGTGCCCCAAAATTTTAAAATTATTCATTTCTATACAACGTTTTATTTAAAACTTCCNATGTTTAGTATAAAACTAGTGCCCCAAAATTTTAAAATTATTCATTTCTATACAACGTTTTATTTAAAACTTCCAACAGAAAGTCACAATGAAGGTCGCACTTTTAGTTTTGGTCGNCATTTCTATACAACGTTTTATTTAAAACTTCCAACAGAAAGTCACAATGAAGGTCGCACTTTTAGTTTTGGTCATTACTGTAGCAGCTGCTTCAACATCTCCTGGTGAGTACATTTTAATGAAACATTTATCCGTTTATTAAACAAAAGGTTTGTCGATACATATGAAGTATTATAGCAGCCCGGGAAAGTATTCTATAAAATGTTATTACGCGGTCGTCTTGAAAGGGAATTATAATAATTCATTTATTATTATAAACCAACAAATTATATTATACTATAAATATATAGTAAATATTATATTATATAAGTATATATATATAAATTATTGTGACGATTCGTAAACATGTAATCAAAACATTATTTTATATAAAATACCATAATTTGCTATGATAAGAGATGTTGAGATGAGAGTAAACCCAAATGTCGTCAAAGTGGGCATGAATACACATACTCAACAGTGTACCTACCGACTCCTCTATATACCTCCGTGCTGTGTTCTATTAGATTCCAAAGCTAATTTCATACAACAATCCAAATCGCAACTAATGCTATGTGAGTTAAATTGCGATTTCTAAATTGTGAGCTANGCTAATTTCATACAACAATCCAAATCGCAACTAATGCTATGTGAGTTAAATTGCGATTTCTAAATTGTGAGCTAAATCGCAATTTAACCTACCATATTGCATTCGTCATTATAAACACTATTCAAAATATTCGTCGCCGTGTCGTGCATATTTACTGCCACGACTGTGTCTCAATATAGTCTAACACCACGTAAAATTTGATTCAATAGTTATATCGTGTTATAGAATAAATGNACGACTGTGTCTCAATATAGTCTAACACCACGTAAAATTTGATTCAATAGTTATATCGTGTTATAGAATAAATTATAGAATATTACATACAATCACGTTTGAATATTTTAGTGAAAACAAAGGCTGTTGACTGGACTGCGGTAGAGCAGGAATTGCAAGTGTCTTACAAAATTGTGGGTGAATCAGTGACCAAGTTGAAGGAATTAGCTATTGCAGGAGATAAAGACATTGGAGGCAAAATTGCTGCAAGGCTTGACATAGCAGCGGCAGATGCTCAAGTAGTTTTTAATTGATAGACCTAATCTATTCACTTCCAGAAAAAGTATACACAGAAATATTTGCGGTTCTCGAAGCAACTCGAGAAGCCTTCATAGCTTCTTCAGAAAAAATTATAAAGCTTCTGTCACAATAACAAATATGATGTCCGCTGTAACATNTGTCTCAATATAGTCTAACACCACGTAAAATTTGATTCAATAGTTATATCGTGTTATAGAATAAATGATAGAATATTACATACCATCACGTTTGAATATTTTAGTGAAAACAAAGGCTGTTGACTGGACTGCGGTAGAGCAAGAATTGCAAGTGTCTTACAAAATTGTGGGTGAAGCAGTGACCAAGTTGAAGGAATTAGCTATTGCAGGAGATAAAGACATTGGAGGCAAAATTGCTGCAAGGCTTGACATAGCAGCGGCAGATGCTCAAGTAGTTTTTAACAAAGTGTTGGCACAAGTTGAAGATCAAAGCCTTACTGCGGATCAATACGGAGCATATTCAAGTGAAGTTAGAGATATTATGAATGGAGCGATCGAGGAATTGATGGACCTAATCTATTCACTTCCAGAAAAAGTATACACAGAAATATTTGCGGTTCTCGAAGCAACTGGAATAGCCTTCAGAGCTTCTTCAGAAAAAATTATAAAGCTTCTGTCACAATAACAAATATGATGTCCGCTGTAACATAGTTACTATATGTAAATAAAAGTTCATTTAATAAAATAAACGTATACATTGTTTAGACGAAAGGCTTTCCAGTGACGACGTTACAGTCAGGCTTTATTTCAAGGAAGATGGAAAAATCTGAAGTATTGACAAAGTACGCTTTGAGCATTCACATTATATTTTCACCACCCTATGCCATTTTCCACTCTCGTACATCAAAATTAATGTTCATGAGAAGATGAACAAATAGAGAGTAATCTCCATATTTCACATTGTTAAAGCATAAGAGGATTATAAAAGGTCGATTTTGTTTTTTTGTACCTGGCCTTTGCGGATTAGAAAGATTTAAGATGAGATAGGGTATTCCCTAATAACATCAGCTAAAAATAAAGGAGCGAGACGCTATTTCAAAATAGAGTTACACNATGAGATAGGGTATTCCCTAATAACATCAGCTAAAAATAAAGGAGCGAGACGCTATTTCAAAATAGAGTTACAAGATAGAGTAAGATAATCTCGACTCAAAAGAAAATTGACCTGATACGTTTAAAAAAAATCTTGCAAGTGCAGTTGAAGAATACTAAGGTTCTGAATTGCGCGCTGTAGAACATTTGTTGCCAAGTGCTTTTATATTTTTCTCACTGTACGCACATCGGAAAATATAACTTTTATCTGATAATAATTGGATTTGATTGTTCAGAATTTGTTCAACTACATAATCGATTGTAACATTAAAGTTGAGGAAGTGTGTTTTATAATTGTTTCAACTGCAATAAAAAAAAAGGACTCTCAAGTTTATGCCTCAGAATTTTTGTTTCTCTTATATGGGGTGACAGATTCTGTGATTACACCGNATGAGATAGGGTATTCCCTAATAACATCAGCTAAAAATAAAGGAGCGAGACGCTATTTCAAAATAGAGTTACACGATAGAGTAAGATAATCTCGACTCAAAAGAAAATTGACCTCATTGGTTTAAAAAAAATCTTGCAAGTGCAGTTGAAGAATAATAAGGTTCTGAATTGCGCGCTGTAGAACATTTGTTGCCAAGTGCATTTATATTTTTCTCACAGTACGTACATCGGAAAATATAACTTTTATCTGATAATAATTGGATTTTATTGTTCAGAATTTGTTCAACTACATAATCGATTGCAACATTAAAGTTGAGGAAGTGTGTTTTATAATTGTTTCAACTGCAATAAAACAAAAGGACTCTCAAGTTTATGCCTCAGAATTTTTGTTTCTCTTATATGGGGTGACAGATTCTGTGATTACACCGNAAAAGGACTCTCAAGTTTATGCCTCAGAATTTTTGTTTCTCTTATATGGGGTGACAGATTCTGTGATTACACCGCAGATATTCTGTTGTCAATCCAACAGCAAGATAAGTAGAGCTGATGCTAACCTTATGACCAAGGACGGCGTTTCTATGCATTTGCATAATCGCAGCGAAGCAACGCTAATCGGTGATACTTAGGATCTTCACGATTTATGAAAAATGGAGNTGCATTTGCATAATCGCAGCGAAGCAACGCTAATCGGTGATACTTAGGATCTTCACGATTTATGAAAAATGGAGCCGATTAACGCAATGTTAATTTGCATCATAACGCATAATTTATTTTTACACTTTTTAGTACATTTTGTACTATCGTAAGAGCACATTGTTGTTCAAATATGTAATACCAAATTCTGGATCTAGAGTTTTAGAACAGTAGAGTAAGTTTATTTCAATAAAGTGGCAAAGGCAAAATTGACAGANGGTGATACTTAGGATCTTCACGATTTATGAAAAATGGAACCGATTAACGCAATGTTAATTCGCATAATAACGCATAATTTACTTTTACAGTTTTTAGTACATTTTGTACCATCGTAAGAGCACATTGTTGTTCGAATAAAAATAATTTGACGATTTTTATTTATCGAACACATTTAACCAATTTAATGTAAAATTTTTTGGTAAATCTAGCAATATCTGGGTGCGTTTCTTTGTCGGGGATAATAAAATTTTTAAATTCATGGCTCTAATTCAACNTAAATCTAGCAATATCTGGGTGCGTTTCTTTGTCGGGGATAATAAAATTTTTAAATTCATGGCTCTAATTCAACTTGTTTTCGATACAGGGATGTCCGTGGAACTCATATATAATTCACACAAATTCTTTTCAAGGTACTGATATGCATCAGAAGGTCAATGTAAGCTTTTAAATCACCGCGTATAATACCGCATAATTTTTTTGTAAATGCCGCATAATATTTTTTAATTTTACACATATAATGGGCGCCCTTGCTTATGACCCTTAGTGGACAGATTTAATATGAAATGTATGGGATAGTTGAAGCATAGTTCCTATTGCCAAAGGTTAATACGATTACCATTACCAAAATATAATTATAAACAGCCTATATTTTGCTTAATATAACATTAATTTACGACCAAAGTATTGTCCATAATGTCAATTTTATCGTTCATAAATAATATATGTCTACTACTCCTTCAATTTCGAAGCACAATCAATCATTGTTATGAAATTGCCAACATTGCTAACTTCATACTAATAATTTTTNTCCTTCAATTTCGAAGCACAATCAATCATTGTTATGAAATTGCCAACATTGCTAACTTCATACTAATAATTTTTGACAATACATGAACATTTCCACTATGTATTACAGAAACGCTATTACTGTATTCACCCCTGTATCAGTAGCNTTTTGACAATACATGAACATTTCCACTATGTATTACAGAAACGCTATTACTGTATTCACCCCTGTATCAGTAGCGCTTAACATAAGAAATCTTGAATCCAGAGCACCATATCACACAAGTTTGATACTATGAAAATTCAATCGTGTGGTAATTGAATAACATGTAATAGCTGATAACAACTTACTACTTGAATTTACCGAGCTTGCGTATTAGTAGGGTTGGAATTGTTCTCATTCTCAGTAATATTGTTGCATGATGCTGGACTGCATGCTAAANCTTGCGTATTAGTAGGGTTGGAATTGTTCTCATTCTCAGTAATATTGTTGCATGATGCTGGACTGCATGCTAATATGTGACTATCGCTCAAGCCGTTGTAGCCTGAAATTTGAATATATAGTGGTTGCATTTAAGAACCAAATGCNAATATGTGACTATCGCTCAAGCCGTTGTAGCCTGAAATTTGAATATATAGTGGTTGCATTTAAGAACCAAATGCTTTAATTTTTGAGTAATTGCAGCGAACATGATTTTCATCTGTTAGATATCACACTCTTCTTTGCTTTGAATCTTGTGTTTACGTTATTGCCACTATCAATCACTTGTTTTAGNCTGTTAGATATCACACTCTTCTTTGCTTTGAATCTTGTGTTTACGTTATTGCCACTATCAATCACTTGTTTTAGCACCGGCTTGTAAAAGTTTTCAAGAGATAAGTTGTAAGAATATTTAAATCTATTAAAAACGCAAAGTATCCATCNCACCGGCTTGTAAAAGTTTTCAAGAGATAAGTTGTAAGAATATTTAAATCTATTAAAAACGCAAAGTATCCATTATTTCTATTCATAAGGAACTACGATAGTACTACTCTATTCCGTTTCAATAAATTTTCAATGATAAGAATTTTTTNTTTTCAAGAGATAAGTTGTAAGAATATTTAAATCTATTAAAAACGCAAAGTATCCATCATTTCTATTCATAAGGAACTACGATAGTACTACTCTATTTCGTTTCAATAAATTTCCAATGATAAGAATTTTTTNATTTCTATTCATAAGGAACTACGATAGTACTACTCTATTTCGTTTCAATAAATTTCCAATGATAAGAATTTTTTTAGAAGGCTAGTCTTTTGTATGACGTGCGACTTATTGGTTAGCATGTCACGGACCGGTACGCAGGGTATAGTATAACTCAACTTTACTCAACAGTTAGAATAAATTTCTCATTGAGTCAACTCCCTATTTCTTATATTTCAGTGAGTCAGAGTAAAATTTTGATTCTTCAATGTACAGTATGTTAGGTAGCGAAGAAGTTTTTTTTTCTATTAATGTCCTAATCTGTTCCTCAGTGAGTTGTGGTGATCAAAAGTTCCCCAGCGTGACCATACTCGACCATACTCAGATACAATTCAGAGTTGGTCTCCCACAAGGTAACATTTTTCATGTACACTTAATTTTCAACCTTCGAATTTAAAACCATTGTTTTCAAAGACTCGAACACCTGAGGCATGACTCTTACAGTGGTTCTGAATTAGGAGTCGGGAGTCATTTGGTGACTGACTCCTTTGTGTTAGAACTCATCCAGTCATGATTATATACCGACATGCGAAAATGAGCATAGTGCACTAATTTTCCATATTTCCCATCTACTTTTACCATTAACTATATGTATTTTCNCATGCGAAAATGAGCATAGTGCACTAATTTTCCATATTTCCCATCTACTTTTACCATTAACTATATGTATTTTCTAATTTCGGATTGTCATGCACGAGTTTACATAGTTTGTATTACATGACGCATATTTATTTATTTTTATTTCATTATGCAGATTTTTTTTAATNCACGAGTTTACATAGTTTGTATTACATGACGCATATTTATTTATTTTTATTTCATTATGCAGATTTTTTTTAATCAAGGTCACCTCCGAAAATCAAGGAGTCATACTTATGGATCCGAAAGTCGGACTCCAAATGTTTAGAGATTCGGTGACTCTGACTCATCTAAGCTGTGAGTCATGATGAGAACTAGTTGAAACTTTCGAAGTTGACACTAGTGGAAACTTTCTTCAAGTCGGAAAATTTTGCTATTGAATTGGATANCTAGTTGAAACTTTCGAAGTTGACACTAGTGGAAACTTTCTTCAAGTCGGAAAATTTTGCTATTGAATTGGATACAGAGGGTCTTTTTCACATTAGAGTATGTTCGGTTAGAGCATGTATGGATTTATCTCAATTAATTAAACAAGGAAGAAATTAAATGCGCGGCTAAAAACATTAGTATTGCATGAATAAANATTTATCTCAATTAATTAAACAAGGAAGAAATTAAATGCGCGGCTAAAAACATTAGTATTGCATGAATAAAAATAGTTCCGAGGGAATAAAATCCTACCCAGGTTAAATATTATCTAGAAGGAAAGCAAATTTTCGAAAATANTAGTTCCGAGGGAATAAAATCCTACCCAGGTTAAATATTATCTAGAAGGAAAGCAAATTTTCGAAAATATATAGAAACATTTGCGAGGAAAAAGAATTTTTTAATACTTGTATTTTACGCTGCCAAAAAAAATTTTCACCCACAAACTTGGGTAACTCGAGGGACAGAATTAGACAATTTGAGATTGGACATTTAACATAATTTTAAATTTTGTATTAAATTTCCAATTATGATAAATGTCAAATCTCAAAGTATGAATTAGATTACGCTTTGAATGTTATGTTGCATGGTTCATGGGATGCATCATGAGANAATTTTCACCCACAAACTTGGGTAACTCGAGTGACAGAATTAGACAATTTGAGATTGGACATTTAACATAATTTTAAATTTTGTATTAAGTTTCCAATTATGATAAATGTCCAATCTCAAAGTATGAATTAGATTACGCTTTGAATGTTATGTTGCATGGTTCATGGGATGCATCATGAGATACAANAATCTCAAAGTATGAATTAGATTACGCTTTGAATGTTATGTTGCATGGTTCATGGGATGCATCATGAGATACAACCCTTTCCTTACCAATAGTTTAGGGTTTCCCTACGAACAAAAAGAAAAGGTTAAAAAAAATTCTTCTTCGCTACCTAACATACTGTACGTGAGTAAGTCAAAATCTTACTTCTACTATGAATCCTTAGCATCGTGTGCTCTAGAGTTGGGCATGTAACTGAGTTGACTCACGTGGCTATATGCTTTCATTGTGTCTGAATCATGAAAAACATTTTGAGTTGAGTGACTCTAGAATCTGCTGCTAAGTCAGCTTCATGTGATAATTTTGTGATGAGTCTGATGCATAATGCCACCTTATGTGCGATGACGTTTTATGTTCGGTTATATAGGGTATAATGACAATTGTACTCAAAATGTTATAACCAAAACCTCAAAAACACTTACTTGGAAATTTANTTTGAGTTGAGTGACTCTAGAATCTGCTGCTAAGTCAGCTTCATGTGATACTTTTGTGATGAGTCTGATGCATAATGCCGCCTTATGTGCGATGACGTTTTATGTTCCATTATATAGGGTATAATGACAATTGTACTCAAAATGTTATAACCAAAACCTCAAAAACACTTACTTGGAAATTTNTAGGGTATAATGACAATTGTACTCAAAATGTTATAACCAAAACCTCAAAAACACTTACTTGGAAATTTAAATTTAGGGGAAAATTAGTGGAATGTGCGGTTGAGTGTGAATTGATAAATTAGAACTACCACCTTAACAATTATACGAAGAATTGGCAATGAATTTTCATTATTAGACCATGGCAAGCTGCACTATAAAATAAGCNATTATACGAAGAATTGGCAATGAATTTTCATTATTAGACCATGGCAAGCTGCACTATAAAATAAGCATTTCTCAGTACATCAGCACAGTAGCGAATCATTCTTATTCTTACAATGGAGTTTACTGGGGTTAACATCATACTACTTGCTTCAGTTGGATGCATTTTGATAGGACAAGGTTGGTGAAAAGTTTAAACATTAGTGTTTAATTCTTTTACTACTTATATACAGAGTGCTAAGTATTTCACGACTGAAGGAAGATACCCACACTACACTTCTATCACACACTCTTCCCTTTGATTTCAAGTTTTATCAAGGAGGTAAATGGGTGATAGTAGTGTGGTGTGNACACACTCTTCCCTTTGATTTCAAGTTTTATCAAGGAGGTAAATGGGTGATAGTAGTGTGGTGTGGGTATTCCCGTTCAGTCGTGAAATACTTACTCTGTACAATGGCGAATTAAGATTTCAGTTTATATAATAATAAATATTTTACTCAAGCTGTCAGTTGATTTATAAGGGTTGCATACTTNAATTAAGATTTCAGTTTATATAATAATAAATATTTTACTCAAGCTGTCAGTTGATTTATAAGGGTTGCATACTTTATATTTAAGCATACTAATATTTTGGTTCATGTTTAAATAATTTTATATTTTGTAACCATTGTAAACAAAAACTTTCAGTTAGTTCGCATGTGGTTGTTTGTACAGTGTGTAACACTAAACCTAACGAGGGTTTGTTCCTTGCTCGTTGCTGGAGAAAGCAGTTCGTTAAGATTTTTTTACAAATTTTTCCGGTGATTTTTTTCTGACCTTGAAAGCACTTGCATATTGTTCTACATTGAAAAGAAACCGAACTTGTTAGAATCATAATTTTAGTATCACTGGTTAAAAACTTGCAACTGTTTTAAAATTTAAGTGTTAGAATCAAATTCTAAGACTTTATGTCACATGTAATTTAACCCCAATTNTTGCAACTGTTTTAAAATTTAAGTGTTAGAATCAAATTCTAAGACTTTATGTCACATGTAATTTAACCCCAATTTTGCAATTTTCAAATTGCTGTGACTTTTTAAACAGTGATTCTAAATTTCTTATTTTGTAACGTGTTCCAATACTGTTCAATATANCAAATTGCTGTGACTTTTTAAACAGTGATTCTAAATTTCTTATTTTGTAACGTGTTCCAATACTGTTCAATATAGAACACTTTGCAAGTGGTTTCAAGGTCAGAAAAAAATTAGCACAGAAAAAACATGTAAAAAGCTTAATGAACGGCTTTCTCCGCTTGGAGTTTTTTAACATTATATTCACCATTTCAAAAATTTTCAAAGTTTTTTCCCATAAGTAGTGATTGAATATCCCGAAAAGCTAAACGGGAAATTTCGAGAAAATCGGGAAATGGTTTCCCGAGGGTACCACGAGAATTCCCGGTCGGGAAATAAATAAATAATTTTTTTTAATTAAACTGGGCTAAAGAGTAGTGGTCAGTCACGTATTTTTTAAATATAGAACCAAACGTGCGGCATCATCTAGTCAATGCCAATAGAAAAAATTAGTTAGGTTTGCAGTGCGAATGGGGTCACCGGNCAAACGTGCGGCATCATCTAGTCAATGCCAATAGAAAAAATTAGTTAGGTTTGCAGTGCGAATGGGGTCACCGCAGCGAGTCAGCAAAGGTCAGTTTTTATTTTTAATTAAATTTGAAACAATAAACACAAATAGCCCATAAATAAGGTGTTCGAGGAGTTGTAGGAGGTGTGGCAGAGTGGTTTCGATTGAATTTTGTTCCTGTGAGATAGTGAGTAGCAGGAGTTCGAGTCCTGATAAACTCTTACTACTTTTNTAAAAAATTAATTTGAACAACTCATTTGACTTGACACCCTCATCCTTCATTCTTTAGTTAATTCTTACAGTCTCTTGTGATATACTCGACTCATTTTGTACCAATTTCTCTCAATACTTTTATTGTAAAATTTTTTTGCTTCTACTTTCACAGTTAAAGTAAGAGGATTTTCAAAATTTAATAATTATAGNCTTTTATTGTAAAATTTTTTTGCTTCTACTTTCACAGTTAAAGTAAGAGGATTTTCAAAATTTAATAATTATAGGATATGAATAATTGTTAATTTTTGCATGGTTACCTTTGTTTTTTTCTCGTTTCGGGAAACCCGGGAATCTCCCGAAATTCGGGAATTTCTCGTTTCCCGTTACTAGGGTAATTTTCTCGTAAATTGCAATCACTACCCATAAGGTCATGGCAAAAATGCCTCGTAAGCAACAAAATGACCCATACAAAAGTTGTTCAGGATATTAAACCGAATAACTTTTTCTTGGAACATGTTTTCTGCAACGAACCCTTGAGGTCACAGGTAGTGTTAGTTATGACTCCGGCTCCGCAGTCGGAGTAAGAGTCGACTCTCCACTCCGTTTCCCGAGTTGACTCCCAATTTTCTGGGAGTCGGAGTCATTCATGTTCATTTGGGAGTCGGAGTCTCTGACTTCGGAGTCGACTATTCACAGCCGCGGAGTCGACTCCTCGTGTAAAAAAGGGATGAGAAAAATAATGATTGAGATTGCGCAGAAAGACATTATTCACACTACTTCTGTTGGTTACGCAATCCTGTTTGTGTTTCAGTTTCAANTTTCCCGAGTTGACTCCCAATTTTCTGGGAGTCGGAGTCATTCATGTTCATTTGGGAGTCGGAGTCTCTGACTCCGGAGTCGACTATTCACAGCCGCGGAGTCGACTCCTCGTGTAAAAAAGGGATGAGAAAAATAATGGTTGAGATTGCGCAGAAAGACATTATTCACACTACTTCTGTTGGTTACGCAATCCTGTTTGTGTTTCAGTTTCAANTTGAGATTGCGCAGAAAGACATTATTCACACTACTTCTGTTGGTTACGCAATCCTGTTTGTGTTTCAGTTTCAACCAAAGCTCGGCGTTTGGGTTTCGGCTCTTGTTGGGCTGTTTTAAATAGCTCCATTGGCTCTGATCGGGCTATTTGAAAATCCCTGGTTGGGCTCTGCTGGACCTCTGCCCGGGCTTTAAAAAAAATTCTTTGGGTTCTGGTGGGGCTCTGGCTCTTTTGAAAATTTTCCATGGGCTTTGCTCAAGCTTTTAAAATTATTTTTCGAGAACTGTTCGGGCTCTTTTGGAATATGTAAATGTACCCCGCGCATATAAAATGCTCACTGCACAAATACAATGCTTACTGCCCATATACAATGCGAGCTGCGCTTGTTTACTACAGAGTGTAATTCTTATACGAACTTCTACTGCGTATGTATAATGTGTACTCGATATGTAAATATACACTGCATTTGAGTATTTTCCAAAGGTCTCTGCTCTTTTTAAAATTCTCGCTTGGGTCCTGCTCGGGCCCCTTTGAAATTTTGTCTTGGGCTCTCTTCGAGCTCGGATTGTTTTCAAAAATTTTCCATTGGCTTTGCTCGGGCTAGGGCACTTTTCGAAAATCGTGCTTTCAGTCCAACTCAGGATTCTCCCACTATTTCTCACCGCTACATCCCAGTGGTGTTTTTGTTATTCACAAAAAAACCAGAGTGAGCAAGAGCCGGGAGCCGAAACAGCCTCGCTTTGGTTTCAACTGGAGAAACATTTTGTGTAAAATAGAANGCCGGGAGCCGAAACAGCCTCGCTTTGGTTTCAACTGGAGAAACATTTTGTGTAAAATAGAAATTAAAAGTAAACTACAATTCAGATTGTTTGACTCCGGAGTCGACTGTCCAAATTTTGGGAGTCGGAGTCAGCGACTCCGGGGTCAACTCTCAAGATTTTTGGAGTCGGAGTCGCTGACTCCGACTCCGGGCCAAATGGGAGTCATAACCAACACTNTCAAGATTTTTGGAGTCGGAGTCGCTGACTCCGACTCCGGGCCAAATGGGAGTCATAACCAACACTAGTCATAGGTAGAAATCAGTGAGCACATTCCCAATCCCCAATCGAAGTTTTGGTTTGAGCCAAATCAGGGTAGATACGANTAGGTAGAAATCAGTGAGCACATTCCCAATCCCCAATCGAAGTTTTGGTTTGAGCCAAATCAGGGTAGATACGATGTCCACACGCTAGTTTTATAAATAATTTAAAAAAAGTTTACCTTGCCTCCTCTTACAATCTGAAATTTCATTAAGAATATTGAATCTGTAATAAATATTCACTAATGTAGCTAGGGACCATTTCTAAATGCTCAGCTTAACATTTTTGGCTGGACACATACTCGCTATAGTCTATTCTCATACAAATAATAATTAAGGAAATTACTCTGTTTAGCATTTGGATTAACATTTGTAGAGGTAATTTTTTAGCTTATAGGGAAATTGTATGATGACCTTGACCTGTGTCCTCAAGTTCCAAGAAACGTTACTCGGTTTAATATCCTGCACAACTATTGTATGGGTCATATTATCGCTTGCGGGGGATTTTTAATTTGACCTTGACCCGTGACCTCAAGCGGTCATCACAGAAACATAATTTTCAGAAAGATTACTCAGTTTAACATTCTATACAACTTTTGTATTTGTCATTTTATCGGTCATGTAGCAACATGAAAAAAATTTTGTACATAACCTAATGGAGAAAAAATTAATTTCGAAATGGTGAATATAATGTTATAGAACCAACTAAATTTTACGTTGCGTGTGCGTAAATTTTCACGGACTAACTAAAAAACTTACCGGTAAGGTTGACCGAACTCCTTACCACAACTAAAACATTTAAACTTCTTCTTCAGACGTGGAAACTTCTGTTTCTGGTTCACTTTCACTGCCGAGAGTCATAACTAAGCTTACACACCATAGTTCAGCCACCAATTGGCTAATACGGTTGGATTCTACCAAAGGGGCAGTAGAAACTTTCTCTGTTTTTCTCCATAAGGGTAAGTACAAAAAATTTTTCCTAAGTAAAATTTTTTTTTCAAGTCCTAGACCGATAAAATGACCTGAGCCAAAGTTGTTCAGCATGTTAAGCTAAGTAATATTTCCCTATAGTGAATTTTTCTGTGATGACCCATCGAGGTCACAGGTCAAGGTAAAAACCTGGGTGCCCTATAAGCGATAAATTAACACTAATAGAAGTTATTCAGATTGTTAAACTGAGTAACTTTTCCCTGAGACATTTTTTTCTGAAATGACCCATCGAGGTCACAGGTCAAGGTCAAACCTCTGGTCTCTCACAAGTGATGAAATGACCCAAATAAAAGTTGTTCAGAATGTTAAACTTGAGTAACTGTTCCATGTGAAATTTTTTCCTGTGATGATCCATCGAGGTCACAGGTCAAGGTCAAACTAATTACGAAAAAGGTAATGATCACCTACTAGAGCTGGATACCAATTGGGAATATAAGCAGAAAAAATTACTTGGTTTAACATTCTGAACAACTTTTATTTGGGTCATTTCATCACTTGTGAGAAAGTAGAGGTTTGACCTTGACCTGTGACCTCGCTGGGTCATTTCAGAAAAAAATATCTCATGGAAAAGTTACTCAGTTTAACAATCTGAATAACTTCTATTTGTGTTAATTTATCGCTTATATGGGACCCAGGTTTTGACCTTGACCTGTGACCTCGATGGGTCATCACAGAAAAATTCACCATAAGAAAATATTACTCAGTTTAAAATGCTGTACAACNCCTGTGACCTCGATGGGTCATCACAGAAAAATTCACCATAAGAAAATATTACTCAGTTTAAAATGCTGTACAACTTTTGTTTAGGTTATTTTATCGGTCATATAGGACTTGAAAAAGAAATTTTATTTAGAAAAAATTGTTTGTACTTACCCTTATGGAAATAAACCAAAATTTACTGCTGCCCCTTTGGTAGAATCCAATTGGTGGCTGAACTATGCTGTGTAAGTTTAGTTATCACGCTCGGCAGTGAAAGTGAACGAGAAACAGACGTTTCCACGTCTGAAGAAGAAGTTTCATGTTTTAGTTGTTATAAGGAGTTCGGTCAACATTATCGGTAAGTTTTTTAGTCAGTCCGTGAAAATTTACGCACACGCAACGTAAAGTTTAGTTGGCTCTATAATAACACCACCCGTTGGTCGAAACCAACCAGTTCACCAGCAAAAACCATGGAACAAAATTTAGTCCCACCCTCCTAATGTTTTGTGGACACACTGTACTGTTACCAATTTAAATATTTTGTATTCAAACCAGATTGCTCACATCAATATGATATATGTAGCTTGTTTCATAGGGAGTAGATTTAGTACACTATTACAATTGAAATATCTACCTTTCAAAACTATAGCTCCCAACAAACCCAAACGTTCTTGCGCTATCGTTCAAAGTAAACTTTATATTTTTAAGAGGTGAGAACCATTTTGCCACTTAATTCATGAAACGTCAACTTTAATTTAAACAAAATTTCTACCCTGCTAATGCAACAATATAACTCAAACTGATCTATATATTAAACCTAAAATATGAACAGAAAGTTTCAAATTTTGAACATTACTCCCGATATTGTGTGTTGTGATGTGGGTGGTCCTTTAGGTCCTCTTGGCCTGTTAGGAGAGGTCAGGGGTCATCCGTATATTAAAATAAAATCAAAAACTATCCAAAATTTCCAAAAATCCAAAATGGTGGCCAGAGGAGAAGTTTATTCTCTGAAGGCTGGGAATGATCTACTGCTTTTACCACATGGTAAAAGCATCTTCCAAAAGATATATAGGGCTATGCCCTGAAAGATATATATATAAAATAATATATTATAATAGAAGTGAAGAGACTGATGGGATGGAGTGGTGATGAGTTGGAGATGGGCAAGTCCCGTCTCCACACCTTCCTGCCCCCAAAGCTCCTCCCTCGCCACTGAGGGGTGCTGATTGTATGACGAAAAGCTTCCCCCTTCCCAGAGGGGTGCTGATTGAGAAAGAGAAAGAGCTTCCCCTTCCCCTGAAGGGTGCTGATTGATTGTTAGAGTATATTCCAACCTCTACCAAGATGATAGAGATACCTAAAGGTAACTGTGAAAGAACTTGACGTAGTTCGTACGTCTAAAAAGGAAAATGAGAACAAGTGTGGAATCAAGAAGAAGGTTAAGATTAAAATAGTTCTCAAAGGCCTGCCAGAGTGCGGTAATTCACTCTAGGTTTTTCTTAACCTTGGAGTATTCGTAATTGTTGAACTATTATTTAACGGAACAAGTGGAACTTGTTTATTGTCGATTGGTTCTCTCATGTGAAATGGTTTTATTTGATTCACGTGTCGATTCCCGATATATCTTTTCCCTGGTAGGTTCAGAATACTAAATGAAGCAGGACTGAATCTCCCAATTGAAGGGGACCGACAAAACGGGGATTTAACTTATACATAATTCCTTCCTCTTGGTTAGAGAGTGAATGATTTTGTATAANAAACGGGGATTTAACTTATACATAATTCCTTCCTCTTGGTTAGAGAGTGAATGATTTTGTATAAGAACAAGATCACCACTCTTAAAATTATGGTCTCTATGTGATTGATCGTAATATCTCTTGTTTTCCATTTGGGAATCACTGATGTTCTTACGAACAAACTCAATAACCTATTTTAGTTTCTCTGGGAGTTCACTTAATCGTTGATAGTCTACAGACGTGATGTCAGTGGGAGAGTCTTGCAGATTCCTATCAAACGGTAAGGGAATTTCTCGACCAAGATTTAGAATCGAGGGTGTTACTTGTGTAACCCTGTTAATAGAGGTTCGCAGAGCTAATGCAAAATGATGTAAGTTTTCGTCCCAACTATGGTGGTTATCACTTATATATGCTTGTAGCATTTTCTTTAAATTGCGGTTTACCCTCTCTGACTGGTTTTCTGAGGATGATACGCACTTAAAAAGGCGTGGTGTATTTTCCACTCCTTGCACAAATTTTTCATGTAGTTGGAGGTAAATTGTGTACCATTATCACTCACTATGCGCTTAGGAGTGCCAAATCTACAAAAAATTTGATTTACGAGAATATCTTTGATTCTCTTAGCAGTTGCTGCTCTGAGGGGAAATACTTCAACCCATTTGGATAATTCATCTATTATCACTAGCAAGTGCTTATTAAGTCTTCCGCCCGNATACTTCAACCCATTTGGATAATTCATCTATTATCACTAGCAAGTGCTTATTAAGTCTTCCGCCCGAGCTGGCAGGAAACGGACCCATTAAATCTATATGTAACGTCTCAAACACCTTTGAAGGTGGAGATATAGATTGTAATAATCCGTACGGTAATTGATTGGTTGGGTTAACTTTTTGGCAAGTAACGCAACTGTGCACATAATCTCGTATTTCTTTATTCATATTTAACTAAAAACATCTGCTCTTGATTTTTTCAGAAGTCTTACGAATGCCTTGATGGCCTGCTTCTGGAGAATCATGGAACAGTGGTAAAATTTCACTTTTCATTGATTGTGGTATGACTGGTACCGGAATCATCCCACTCTTCAATCGTACACAATCAGTATTTGAGGAAATGTCAGAGGGTGTGCTAGCTACACCTAAAAGGTTTGTGAGACCTGTATTCAGGGGAGCTGCTGTGTTGTCTTCGCTAGTCGAGGTTCCTCTTTTATCACTTTTATTTTCAAAAGGTTTAATTAGCCTCATCAATACCCCATTTTGCAAAGTATAATCCTTAGGTCGCGATTCCCTTGGACTATTTTGCAGGGAGAATATGATTTGAGCGAGTTTGCTATCTTGAGCCTGTTGTTGAGCTATATCTAGAAGAGATGGGGTTAGAAAAGTTAGGGCTGCTACAGGAGCATATTGGATGTCGTGATCGTCCTCCATATGTATATCGTTCGGTTGAATTGGGATTGGAGCCCGTAATAGCATATCCGCAACCACGTTTTCTGCTCCTGGACGGAAAACGATATGAGCATTCCATGAATCTATTTGTTGAGCCCAAATGTTCAACTTTTCTTTCGTGCCCTTTATCTTTTTCAAATAACTCACTGCTCGGTTATCCGTTTGTTAACATTTAAGTACTACGGCTTATTTGAGTCGCTTGAAAAATATACCGAATATTATAGCATATATTTGTTTTTCGTAAATATGAGCAGATCTCTCGGACTGTTTGAGAGTCTTACTAGCGAACATGATTGGGCGCTCAACTCCATTTATATTTTGGCAAAGGACAGCACCCAAACCATATTCGGAACGTAGTGTAAAGTACTCATTTCCTTGAGAGTAGTCAATATTTTGTAATACTACTCTATCACAAATATCTTATTTCAACAGAATAAATGCATTCTCTTGCTCTTCTGTCCAAATGAATTTATTCTCCTTACAGTGTAAACGAAAGAGTGGTTCCATCTTACTTGCGTAATGACGGATAAAAGAACGCATGGTGACTGTGTATGGTAATTTAGTCGTGATTCCTTTCTTATCGATTGGTCTTTGAAACTCCTGAACAGGGTGTAATGCTTTAAAGCAGATTGCTTTAAAGCATGCTTTAAAGCATGCTTAAAAGCACGTGCTTTTTTTGAAAAAAAGCAGTGATTTAAAGCAGAATAAGAAAATGCCACATACGACAACAGAGGATTGAATGCGACTAATTTTATGAANCTTGCGTACCACTGACACATACCATTAAATCTCGTGATTCCTTTCTTATCGATTGGTCTTTGAAACTCCTGAATAGCTTTAATTTTTTCATATTTATTTTTTCAGGTTTCAAAAGGGCGAACACAATGATTCATAATGCNTCCTGAATAGCTTTAATTTTTTCATATTTATTTTTTCAGGTTTCAAAAGGGCGAACACAATGATTCATAATGCAACAAAAGCAGATACGGTAAAAGAACTTTTAACTTGCAACATACTAAACTTTCACTGACGTAATAACGATTCATAAAAATTCATGTTTGTGAGAAATAAGTGTTAAAGGTATCTAAACGAAATTTATCCCTTGTTTCTCTTCGAGCTCCGTTTTTTTCGTTTTTTTTATTAAAACCTTACAAGGGTCCTTTCTAAGTATCTTTTTTGAAAATCTTTCTCAAATGGTAATCCAAATATTTGTAATTAAATAAAGAATAGAAAGAAAAAATTGATTTCTCTAACGCTTGAACTATTTTCTTGATCATGGTGGCTCTTATAAACATATTTAAATAAAAAAAAANAATTGATTTCTCTAACGCTTGAACTATTTTCTTGATCATGGTGGCTCTTATAAACATATTTAAATAAAAAAAAAGGATTGGACTCTAGTTCAAAATGTTAACGGAATGAGAAAAGAATGAAATGGGAAATGAAAGTCTGGNAAAAAAAAGGATTGGACTCTAGTTCAAAATGTTAACGGAATGAGAAAAGAATGAAATGGGAAATGAAAGTCTGGATGGGTTTCTCAAGCGCACTATGTTCCTAGTTCATTCTTATGAAAATGAAGTGGTATTGAGAAGGGAAACTACAGAAAATAAAATAAAAATTCTAACAATGTTAACTGAATATAATACAAGATATTGAAATAACAATACTAGATATTTTCTCTGATATTTAAGTATTTAGTTTGTACCAAATTTCTAAAAAATTTGTTTCCGGGTTTATGAAAAATTGTTTAACACAGAATATTTAATTTTCCTAAAACGTCGCCGACAAACTGCGGTTAGTAAATGATTTTTGCGATGGATTTAGAGAGTTGCGGTTAGTGCATGTGGGCGGTTCTTACTAGTATCTAAATTAGAAGTCGAAAAATACATCGCTAATAAACTGAATTTATTCTGGTAAAATAAACTTCATATTTTCAGATATTTATTAAATTTACTTTGGTCACTTCTTGCGAATTCATCAAACTCATCTCAAATGATTGATTTCTTATCTTCTGCTTTTTTCCACATCTTGACGCTTTTTACTCATNATTCATCAAACTCATCTCAAATGATTGATTTCTTATCTTCTGCTTTTTTCCACATCTTGACGCTTTTTACTCATTAACAAGGACGCTCCGATTATGCGAAATATAGCGAAACCATTATGCGCTTCCCACCGAAAANGCTTTTTACTCATTAACAAGGACGCTCCGATTATGCGAAATATAGCGAAACCATTATGCGCTTCCCACCGAAAAACTATGCGTTTAATGCCTTTTCTGAAAAGTGTTGAAACTAATTTATTCACTGTCGGAATCGGTAACTGAGGCAATCTCAGTCACACTAGTCTTATTGTATAACACTTCCAAATGAGTTTCCAAGTTGCCGTCAGTCATGTTTGTTCTCAAGTAAGTGAATGTACGTCTAAGTTGAGAAAAGCNTGAGTTTCCAAGTTGCCGTCAGTCATGTTTGTTCTCAAGTAAGTGAATGTACGTCTAAGTTGAGAAAAGCTTCGCTCCACAGAAGCAGTGGTTGCTGGTACGCTTAAACACGACAATGGTAATGATGACAATAATGGCAACTCATTCACAAGCCTTTTCCAAAAATCGAAAGGTGCTTACAGATGGGATTGGAATACTAGCGTGTTTTCTAATATGGCTTTGTATTTGGTAATTTCAACTACCGGAATCTCGCATTCAGAAAACTGAAGAATAGTTTCAGGTAGTTTCCAATTAATGAGAAAGTTCTTTGCTTGTTTTGGATCAAAAACTTGAACATGTTTCCAAAAATCAAGCGACGGGTGCTTCTCTTCAAAATAAAGCTTCAACTTTTTGCTTTCCAAGCCAGTGTACTTGAGTAGCTCTTCGACTGCTTTCAAATTCAACCATACTAAAGATGCTGGAATTTTATCACTTCAAATAAAAACAATTGAAGATTTTAAACCTACGTAAACTTTGCTCAACCGTTCTAGTTGTTCAGGCAATTCTTGGTTTTCCGTCATTTCTTTTAAAGTTCTAATGGCACAACTGTCAGGTTCTGAGTCTTTGATGAATTGGATAATGGCGGAAAAATTATCCCAATGATAATTAGCAGCAGCAACCCAAGTTGTCCATCTCGTTAGCACCGGAATAGGTGGTAGTTTTTCCTCAAATTCAAACTTTTTCAATGTGTCAAGGAGGGCATGACGCCGGGCTGGAGCCTTGGTTAGGGCTGACTTCATTGTAGAAATGAATTTATCTGCTGTTATCATATTTGGTCGAAGCTCCTCAGGATAAAATGAAGAATGTGAACCCAACACGTAGTGTGTACCATTCTGTAAAAAGCATACCAAACGGTTGAAATTTTAAAATAAATTTGAACTAATAAATTATACACTGTTTCTACCTTTCACTTAGCGCTTTCAGTTTCTTTCCAGCCGCAATCATATATGGTGTGTTGTCTGAAACGAATACTTTCAAACGGTCCTNGCTTTCAGTTTCTTTCCAGCCGCAATCATATATGGTGTGTTGTCTGAAACGAATACTTTCAAACGGTCCTTTTTAACAAAATGTTCGTGTAAAACAGAATCGATTTGTTTTGCGATTTCTTTCGCATTACACTCGTCGATTATTTTGGATGTCATCAATGTGAAATTGAAACCAGGTGCGAGCGGCTTCCCAAGAATATTTAAAATTTCTCTGTTTTTAATGTCGATTGATTCATCGACCATGATTACTACGTCCTGGTCTCTATTGAAATTTTATAAGATTTAATACTAGGCCTACTTACTATAAATCTATTATATTTACATGTCAACGAACTAACAAAGATTAGAGTCCTCTTCGCCGGATTTTGACAAAAAATTTCTAAGCTTTTTTATTTTTGGGAAATTATCTCTATTCTTTACATTTTTTAGCATCCAACCTCGCAGTTGGTTGTTGGTCAAAGCATGGAGAGGAATAGAAGCAGAAACAAAAGCTTCAACTANCAACCTCGCAGTTGGTTGTTGGTCAAAGCATGGAGAGGAATAGAAGCAGAAACAAAAGCTTCAACTAACTTCTACCATCGTACCTCGTTTATGTTCGCGACATCAATTCTTGGCTGATTAATTGGTACTGGTTAATTCAAAAGAGTTTGGTGTAAGATAAAACAGAATAGTTGGTAGTGAAGTATGCGAATTCTAATTCAATGAATATTCAATTACCTGAATGCTTGATGTGTTTAAAAGATTTAAGGTGATTTTTAACCACTGATTTTCTAAAAAAATCTACCTCTTCTCTGCAGCGCATACACCACAACTTTCCATTTCTGTTCTCAAGCCCCGAATTAGGATTTTCTTTCANTACCTCTTCTCTGCAGCGCATACACCACAACTTTCCATTTCTGTTCTCAAGCCCCGAATTAGGATTTTCTTTCAACCGAACGTTAGCAGAAATTTTTGTTTTTGGCATTGTTAAGATTATTCAAGTTAATGTTTGTTAATTTTTGAAATACTACAGAGGTCCCATAAAAAGAAATTCGACCATTCGTCGAGAGTCAAGGAAAGTCACAGTAGTGAGCTAAATATTTATGTTCGTCCAATTTCAACAAATCCACTCCCAGCCGCATTGTTTTNGGAAAGTCACAGTAGTGAGCTAAATATTTATGTTCGTCCAATTTCAACAAATCCACTCCCAGCCGCATTGTTTTTTTTTGTCTTCTCATTGCGGATCAGTTTTCAGTGCGGAACTCAACCAGAGCCGACGGGAGTGTAAACACTGAATCACCTGGGTACCACATATGCCACTAAAAATTAACTACTTGTTAAACTTAAACTTACCGCGCTGCGATTTTTACTGATACCAGTAAAATAATCGCATATTAGTGCTTCCCACTCTAGGATGCTACATTAATTATAAATTACAATCCATTTTGCTAGAGATTGGACTGCCGAAATCTCCTTTTTTCTAAAATCTTTCCCCACTTAAATAAAAATGTGTAACATCTAAAAATTTATGCATTATCAAAAAAAATATGCGTTTACAAAATTATTGTGCGNTGTAACATCTAAAAATTTATGCATTATCAAAAAAAATATGCGTTTACAAAATTATTGTGCGTTTTATGCGTTTCTTTTTGCACAAAATTAATTATAAATACTCGGTTAACTCTAGTAGTCCTGCCTGTGTGGCTTTAAAGCCACACCATTTTTATATCGCCATATTGGAAGATGCTGATATTGGGTAACAACTATGTTTTTGCAATTTGTTCTGCTTGAATAAATCTTTAATTTAGAATAAAGAACAGGTAAGTACAAAACACGCCGGCTCAAATAAAAATTCACAAAGTTGGAAACATAAAAACCCATTGGGCCGGCCATTCCGTTGGGCCCTTCCTAATGTCGCTTTAAAGCCACACCAAAGACAAAGTGGCCGATCTGTGTGGCTTTTTAGCCACACCGAATTCCGACGTTGCCAAATGACTCGCGAGTTTCACATTCAATGCAAGTAAAGATTTACAAGTATATATGTTTTAAAACTGGGGTATTAAGATTAAGTTTTATGACAATTTTTAAAATTCCGACTGTCCCAAAGAGAGACAGATGTATTGTCTGTATTATCAAAAAAAAAACTCCTGCAAAAGTCTCACTTAACACAATTTTTTTAAACTTTTCACAATTACCACACTTTCACAATTACCACACTAGACCCTATGCCATTCAAACCACTTTATTTGCTATTGTTCTTCTGAATGCACTNTGCCATTCAAACCACTTTATTTGCTATTGTTCTTCTGAATGCACTGTTCAGCCCTCCAACGGGAGGGAAGACACGGGAAGGCTGCGGGAACCCATGAGAGGGCTTCGGGAGCCCACGGGAGGATTACAAAAACCCACGGGAGGATTAAGGGAGGACAGGGAAGTGCTGCGGGAACCCACGAGAGGGCTGCGGCAACTCACAGAAATCCTGCGGAAATCCACGGGAGGGCTGCGGCAACTCACGGAATGGCTGCGGAAATCCCCTAGAGTGCTGCATCAACTCACGGGATGGGTGCGGAAACCCATAGGAGGACTGCGGGAACACACTGGAGAGCTGCAGGAACCCACTGGTGGCTGTGGCAACGCATGGCATGGCTGCGAGAACCCACGGGAGGGCTGCGGCAACTAAATGGAGAGCTCTGGGAACCTTCAGAAAGGAAGGAAGACGCCTTTATTTTATAATATGTGTATTTGTTAAATCTTATAATTTGTGATTGTTATTTTTGTCGGCTTAGATGTATAGTGTAACCATACTTTAAGTACGTGGTTTCAAAATGCGTAACCCACAGCAGGAATATGGATTTATTGTTTTCAATCCATTTCATAGTGAGTTATTAAATTTTCTAAAGTATCATTTTACATTGAGTATATTTTGAGATAAGGCATTAAGAAGTACGTCAATCAAAAATTTATACAATTAATTTAGCATGGGAGATCCGTTTTATTTTTTAATCGACTTCAATACCAACATATGTTAAACAATTTCTAAATTCGTATTACTATGAAATGTTTAGGAAAAAAATCAGAACAAACGTTTCTAGCCAACCAAATGGTAGAAAGCACTTTGATTTTATCTTCAATCTAAATTCACATTACATTGACCACAGAGGTCGGAAATTTATGATATTGCTACTAATGCTTAACCTAAAAACCAAACTATAAATACCAAACTATGCCATCCTATCATGCACTATTCACCTTCAAACAACGTACGCACATACCGTTTCACTCTGTATTTAGCATTAATAGTGATACTCAATTGACTACATTATTAGTCTTATCATTACATTTATTAGTCTATCATTTATCTTTTATCATTTATCATTTATTATGTCTAGTACATTTATTAGTCTTATCATATGCTTCTGACCATTTTTCACGTGGGTAATCTTCCACAAATTTAAGGAGTGGTTCGCCTGGTCTTCCGAAGACTGTTGCTATGACTTTACACTTTGTTTCGTTGAAATAAAATTTTTCCTTCCACTACATAGCCTACAGTGGCTGCTACACCTTCTTCTGCTTAGAATAAAAAGTAAACAAATAAGGATGTAATCTTCCAGTAGGCACTTAAATCCATTATATCATTTATATACAGTTGGATTTCCTGTATAAATCGCATAGTTAACGCATCACATTTTCAAATTGCAACGATTATTTAACTTTGCTGGTATACTGATAATCACCAATACTGATCCACTTATGGTAACCTCCTAATTAACAGTNCGATTATTTAACTTTGCTGGTATACTGATAATCACCAATACTGATCCACTTATGGTAACCTCCTAATTAACAGTCTTAGATTTACGACGTGGCAGAATTAGTGTGATCGAGATAAACCTTTCACATTTTAAATTAATCCTCAGAGACAATGATAATTATGAGTAAAAACTCTCCTGTGAGATAAGAAGACTCATTGCCCAGTGTAAAAATACACATGCTACTCTACTTTTTGTCTCACAAATCAATCGCAACTAATTGCAATTAAGTAATGCTCAATANAAAAATACACATGCTACTCTACTTTTTGTCTCACAAATCAATCGCAACTAATTGCAATTAAGTAATGCTCAATAACATTTTTTTCAATTGCAACTATCCTAATTTAACAAATTGGACAGATTTAACACCAAGCTTCCAATGCTATTTATTGCACTAGACAAGTAATATAATGTAAGAATTCTATGTGTAAAAAGAAGGTTGTCTGCAGTAAAAATCAGTTTATTTATTTAAACAATAATACAAATGTTCATTAAAAGAATAAAAAGAATAAAAAATTCGTATTAATTTGCATATTA
Organism: Holacanthella duospinosa; assembly: GCA_002738285.1. Taxonomy (NCBI): domain Eukaryota; kingdom Metazoa; phylum Arthropoda; class Collembola; order Poduromorpha; family Neanuridae; genus Holacanthella; species Holacanthella duospinosa. The sequence goes on from NIPM01000102.1 coordinate 493,409, forward strand.
GTATAAGTTAAAGTTCTGAGGATAACGACTATTATGCATTTACTTCTATTTGCGCTTATTGCCACAATTGAGAAANTATAAGTTAAAGTTCTGAGGATAACGACTATTATGCATTTACTTCTATTTGCGCTTATTGCCACAATTGAGAAAGATAATATAGGGAAAAAATTGTGATATGTAAGAGTGATACGAATGAAAACAGACTCAATTACTTAAATTATATTACACTTCACTTGGATTTGTAATGCAATGTATTACATTACAATTACTTTGGAATGTAATTGAATTACGATTGCCATTACAAAATATGGAATCACATGAGAAATCATAATTTTTATTCACAATAATTGTGATCCTCTAGACAGTTGAAACAATTCTTTCTGCNGAATCACATGAGAAATCATAATTTTTATTCACAATAATTGTGATCCTCTAGACAGTTGAAACAATTCTTTCTGCGAAAGAGAAAATTAAAATTTTTAATTATAAATTGAAGGAACGACTATTTATTTTCCATTTTCTTATATAATGGGTACTACAAAAGAGAATAACTTTGAGTTTACATTAGCTTAAAGTCATCTCATGCATCGACTACGAAAGGGTTTAAAACAATATTGGCTTAACATAAGCACTGTGCTTGAAAAAGCGGAAATGTAAATTACCTAACTTTTACTNAATCACATGAGAAATCATAATTTTTATTCACAATAATTGTGATCCTCTAGACAGTTGAAACAATTCTTTCTGCAAAAGAGAAAATTAAAATTTTTAATTATAAATTGAAGGAACGACTATTTATTTTCCATTTTCTTATATAATGGGCACTACAAAAGATAATAACTTTGAGTTTACATTAGCTTAAAGTCATCTCATGCAGCGACTACGAAACGGTTTAAAACAATATTGGCTTAACATAAGCACTGTGCTTGAAAAAGCGGAAATGTAAATTACCTAACTTTTACTTCGAAGATATTCAATATATAAATACTCAAATATTTTTTTAAGAAAATTTTTAGGAAATATATTTCATACTTGAAAAAATTAATTTGTCGATATAATGTTTATTAGGCGTAGTTACTTTGAAATATATTTCAATGTCGTCCAAAATTTCTGCTAGAAAGTATTATATAAGGGATTAAGAATAATTTAAGTAACATATAAATTTAANAAATTTCTGCTAGAAAGTATTATATAAGGGATTAAGAATAATTTAAGTAACATATAAATTTAAATGTACAAAAGGCATATATGAGCTTAAAAGATTCGATTAAAACTGTTTTCTTAAAGATATTTTTTGTCAAATGAATTTTATAATAAAGCATATCACACATATCCTATTTCCAAAATATTAGAAAAGTTACATATATTAATTACCGCTTCCAAAATATTTTTTGAGGAAGCTGTTTATATTGTAAATTCGTGTCGGTTCAGAGAATATGGACGAGAAGTCATTGCCGACAAATTATGTCGGCAATGACCGGATTCTCGCATGGTATGGCAGAAAATGTTAGGTCTAATATGGGCTGAATTGATTAGGTTGAAAAATTTTCGAATTTAAAATTTTACTTAATTTAAAGTAAACATTTCTTGAAATTCTTACCATATNATTAGGTTGAAAAATTTTCGAATTTAAAATTTTACTTAATTTAAAGTAAACATTTCTTGAAATTCTTACCATATTTAATCAATTTATTTATAAATTAATAAATATCTCAATTATGTGTGTCTAAAAATGGAATTACCTCTACTAAATGTTAGCTTAATTAGACAGCACCAGTGGNAATATCTCAATTATGTGTGTCTAAAAATGGAATTACCTCTACTAAATGTTAGCTTAATTAGACAGCACCAGTGGGGTTCTGTCCTTCAATTAAATACGGTAGGTATTTTGCTTTTAAATGGCGATCCTTGATAATACAATAAAAGTCATTTAATTGTATTGCTGTATTTTTGTCATGTTTATTAATAAGCAATTGCGCGAAACATTATTGTGAAACATCTAAACTTTACATCAACAACACTTCATTGAAATTTATTAAAATGTTAAACACAATTACAATTAAGTTAACGTTCCATGTGATTTCCAAGTGACGTACAATAAGTGTAGCAATTTGTACAAATTCATTTATGCTTTTCAAATTTCCACTTGAAACTGTCACAAATTGAATCAAATACAATTTATATAATCATTATTGTCAGAAAGAAATCATAATAAAATTTGGATTGATGACCAAATGAGGAAAAGTGAAGCAAGTTTTACAGAAGGAGCATTCTACCGACCTTGAGATTTGGCTTGTATCCATTTCATCTAAAATCATGCCAGTAATACAACTTTACCGAAATATTATTACTTTTTAACGAATTCTGCACCTGGTACCTAGATTCTAAAGTTATATTCAGATATAGCATTCGGTTTAATTTCAAAAAATTAAAAAAANTCTGCACCTGGTACCTAGATTCTAAAGTTATATTCAGATATAGCATTCGGTTTAATTTCAAAAAATTAAAAAAATTTTTTTCCTATTTTCAATACAAAATACTATCACAAAATTATTATATTGTTCCAAATGTTTAGACGTAATGAATCATAACTCTACTTAGGTTAGCAAGTCTCTGAATGGTATAAATTTTATAGACGAAATTCATTAGCCGTTCACAAATAGCATTGTAGCAAATACCCCGCATAGAGCAGATTCGACAAAATTGGATAAAAATTTCAACAAATCATAGACATAGGTCGGTTGATTTAGGATCTCTAGATAGGCCTTATTTTTTCTATTTATACACAACGATGTGTCACACAAAATTTTAACTATGGATTTTATAGTTATTCTTATTTACTGTTATTAAGAATTACATTGAAGCTTGGGAAGTTAAACAGCTAATTTATATTGATGGAATTTTAAAATTTTTTGTTGACAAACGATACACTGTATTTGAGTATGTAGTTACTTGTGTCGTATTTTGCATATGGAATACTAAAATATTAGATTCTAAATACATATTGAATTAAAAAACGATGAGTTATTTTAAACATATTACAATGGATTATGTGATATAGAGCTATCCGAGGAACTACAATTAGATGACACCTCTACTCAGCTTACGCTTTCCTCGGTTACATTGTTTTTACTATAATGAAGCCTTAGGTCGAAACATTAATTTCTGCTGACAATTTTGATAGTAAAGACTTAACACGACTCTTGCTCCGAGTACGGAAACATTTCCATACAACAGTCAGCACATTTTATACCAAATTAAATTTCAGAGTTTTAAATATTTGAACCTGAACCATTATGTTCTCCATCGCTAATTCTGTTTTAACAAAGATTNTAAATTTCAGAGTTTTAAATATTTGAACCTGAACCATTATGTTCTCCATCGCTAATTCTGTTTTAACAAAGATTCCATCACCCAAGAGATGGTATTTCTAAGCTGCAAGCGACTGCAAAGTTGAATTTCTNTCTGTTTTAACAAAGATTCCATCACCCAAGAGATGGTATTTCTAAGCTGCAAGCGACTGCAAAGTTGAATTTCTATTGCAATCAACGTTACCATGATTTGTCATAATGTACCACGTGCACAGGTGGGCGTGCAGCGGTTCTGCGAACAACCGTACCCGTTCCTTGTTTGAAAAAAACTGACCCGTTCATACCCTTCTCACACTTAGTCCCCTCCGTAGCCGTACATTGTGAAAAAATCGTCACCAGTCGATCCCTAGTACTAATTATGCACAAAGATCGTCGCAAAATGTGGGGTTGTGTAAAAAAAATCAGTTTTTAAGTAAATCAAATTTTTTTCAGGCAAAAACAATATGTCCCAGTGAATTAGCATTGTAGTTTCCAGTATTTATGACATACAACAGCACAATGACTATGTAGAAAATTTTCAATGAAGAATTGTACAGTAGTGGTTTTAGCTTCACCTCCGAGGGAGGCAAAAAATCGGTTGACAGGTGGCGGAGTTAACAATAGCCGATAATGTNTGGTTTTAGCTTCACCTCCGAGGGAGGCAAAAAATCGGTTGACAGGTGGCGGAGTTAACAATAGCCGATAATGTCAACTGGCTGATAATTGAAAGATTTGGTGACATAAACCGAAGTTCCTGGTTTTAGAGGCGACATTTTATAATACGTTATCTTTTTCGATTTATTTTACAGCTTTTGAAGTTATTACCTGAATTTGGAATACTATGAAAGCAAGTTACTTCTTAAAGTAATCAGCAAACTTTTTTGCAATATGNGTTATTACCTGAATTTGGAATACTATGAAAGCAAGTTACTTCTTAAAGTAATCAGCAAACTTTTTTGCAATATGCCAGAGAAATGGCTTTGAGATATTATCTTGTCAGAAACTCCTAAATTATCGTTACTTGTTTGCAAAGTTCGTCANCCAGAGAAATGGCTTTGAGATATTATCTTGTCAGAAACTCCTAAATTATCGTTACTTGTTTGCAAAGTTCGTCACTTCCTATGTTGCTTATCATTAAAACTTTAAGTTTCTCAATCCTAACCATGTGCCCATCTAAAGTTGGCATACTCGCGGTTGGAATAAACCCGCGACTGCGGCTGAGTCTTTAAAAAAATAAACTTTTACGATCGAGAATCGCATAGTAGAATACAACAAATAGGTTAATGAAACAGTTCCCCCAAGGGTCTCTTACCGCCTACACCATTTAAACAAAAACGAGTATATTCTGGGCCTGAGAACCGAAAGTTGCCATTAAAGTGTGGTTATGTGCCNAAACAAAAACGAGTATATTCTGGGCCTGAGAACCGAAAGTTGCCATTAAAGTGTGGTTATGTGCCATACATTCCCTTCAAATGGGATGACAATAGGCGGAGGTTGACAATAGGTGTGGCATTAGCCAGAGTATTTAGTACATGAGAGCATGGAGTTTAGCCGGGGGAAAGCCAACAGGTTGACAATAAGCAAAGTGTGACATGAAGGGGTAGTGACATTAACTAAAACCACTGTATTAACTTTTGCTCTTTGCCATAGNATAAGCAAAGTGTGACATGAAGGGGTAGTGACATTAACTAAAACCACTGTATTAACTTTTGCTCTTTGCCATAGGGGAAGATAAGGATAGTATATAGCATGGCGCCATTGCACCAATTCAAATAAGATACTGTATAACGAAACACCATTAGTTATAGTCGATTTGCTTTTCATATTTATTTCATTTCACTATTAAAATTAATACATTAAACCGTTTTNACCATTAGTTATAGTCGATTTGCTTTTCATATTTATTTCATTTCACTATTAAAATTAATACATTAAACCGTTTTCGATATATTTGTACAGGGTGTACACAGATGCAGCTATAGCAGATGACGCGGAGACTGCTATACTCAAACTTTCGCTTTTCTTATGTGCTAGGTTTGAATGTAGAGGAAAAAATGCGCGAGAAATAAAAAAATCAGCAATATATTCTTACACAAAATAAAAAATGGGAAGCTTCACCCAACTGGTATGGGCAGCGAAAAATATGCTACCGATGAATGCATAAGTAGTTTACGCTTTTTGAATATTTTTTTTTTCAATCCCGCCTTCCTTGCTTCGAATATTTTATTTGCTGGTACCGTAAAAACGCAATTAGTTGCACCACGCTACTGTTCAACTTCATTGTCCTGTATAATTTATACAAAAGGTACTCACTCCACGAGGATTTGGGTAAGTGATACGTCAATCGATCGAAAATCTTATATAGATTACGAACGCGTTCGTTGTTGGCGCTCAGCTCAAATTTTACTGTAATTTTTTCGTCATTTTTACAATGTCGAAATGATTCTTTGAAATTTGTTCATGAGATGAGGTTTCTCACTCAGTCAGAAATGATAACTAGTTTAATATCCATTGTTGACGGTCAAGTCAAATTTTGCAANATGAGGTTTCTCACTCAGTCAGAAATGATAACTAGTTTAATATCCATTGTTGACGGTCAAGTCAAATTTTGCAAAAAAAATCTGACAAATTTTTTTTGGTAGGATTAATCTGTTGATAATTGTAACAAAAAGCAGAAATTCACATTGTTGCAGAACCAACAATAGAATGCCTAGTGCATGAGTGGCTGAGGTGTTACTAATTATTGCTTTTAACCTAAGAAGTTTAGCTGACCAAATTGTACGTACAATTTGAGAAACTGTATGGCCGTGGTCAATTAAAGGATGTCCGGGAAATAGAGGCACAACTTTGAGAAATCAATACAGAAGCACAAAATTAATACATGCATCTTTTTTTTTTCAGCCTGGTACCCTTTGATAGTGAATTAAAAAATATTTAGGCATTTTGAAATGTTTGTCGAAAATTTTACTTCACTGTCACCAATGGTTTTCAGACTCGTATTCTACGTGGAATTTTCGGTTGAACTGAACCAAAGGGGGCTCAAAAAAAAAATTTCAGAACTGTGTTATGTGTCCCTTTTGAGCCACCAAATGACCTCTACAAAAGTTGGTTAGAATGATTCAGTGACCAAGTTTTTCTAATAAAATTTTTCTCTGTGATCACTTGTTCAAATTTTTGAAAATTTTGGAAATTAAAAAAAAATTGGAAAAGTTTCATAACCNACTGAACCAAAGGGGGCTCAAAAAAAAAATTTCAGAACTGTGTTATGTGTCCCTTTTGAGCCACCAAATGACCTCTACAAAAGTTGGTTAGAATGATTCAGTGACCAAGTTTTTCTAATAAAATTTTTCTCTGTGATCACTTGTTCAAATTTTTGAAAATTTTGGAAATTAAAAAAAAATTGGAAAAGTTTCATAACCATGTAATGTGTCCCTCTTGAGCGACCTAATGACATATACAAATATTTCTTATAATAATTCAGTGACCAACTTTTTTTAATAAACTTTTTTCTGTGATCAACTGTTCAAAGTTTTGAAGTTTTTCCTTGTAATTAAGCAAGGTTANTTTTTTTAATAAACTTTTTTCTGTGATCAACTGTTCAAAGTTTTGAAGTTTTTCCTTGTAATTAAGCAAGGTTAAGAGGTGTTTTTGTCAATTGTTTTGAACCCATTATCTGCATAAGTGCGTTTGTGCCTAGCCATTGTACGTGTTTCGTGATTGGGTTAGTTGAGCGTGAATGCATACCTGTAACGGATTTGGCGTTCAGGTAGTTCAGACGACCACTTCACCCGCGGCGTTTGAACGAGCCGAAGGCTCGTTCAACAGCTTGCGCGCCGCCATTTCTTTCGCGTTATAACAAATATGATGACTTTATAAGATAATTAATTGTTGGATCAGATACAACCTAACGTATCCTAACCCTAACAACGAATGCATATTGTTTCAAAACTTCAAACACTTCAACAGTTGATCACTGAACTATTTTAAGCAACATTTGTAGAGGTCATTTCATTGCTCAAGAGGGACACATAATATGGTTGTGAAATTTTTCAATGTTTTTTTAAATTTTCAAAATTTTCAAAAATTTGAACAAGTGATCACAGAGAAAAATTTTATTAGGAAAAGTTGGTCACTGAACTATTCTAAGCAACATTTGTAGAGGTCATTTCATTGCTCAAGAGGGACACATAATATGGTTGTGAAATTTTTCAACCTTTTTTTAAATTTTCAAAATTTTAACAAGTGATCACAGAGAAAAATTTTATTAGAAAAAGTTGGTCACTGAACCATTCTAACCAGCTTTTGTAGATGTCATTTGGTCGCTCAAGAGGGACACATAACACGGTTCTGAAATGTTTTTTTTGAGCCCCCTTTGGTTCAGTCCAACCACATTATCTGATACAGTCGTTAATTTGGATTGGTAATAATTCTGATTGAAATATTTCATAAATTGATTAGCTTATCTTAATTCAAAATTGGGTTACATTGAATGGCATGTTTAGTTATCATACAACCCATTGTTTCATGTTTAGTATAAAACTAGTGCCCCAAAATTTTAAAATTATTCATTTCTATACAACGTTTTATTTAAAACTTCCAACAGAAAGTCACAATGAAGGTCGCACTTTTAGTTTTGGTCGTTGCTGTAGCAGCTGCTTCAACATCACTTGGTGAGTATATTTTAATGAAACATTTATCCGTTTATTAAACAAAAGTTTTGTCGATACATATGAAGTATTATAGCAGCCCGGGAAAGTATTCTATAAAATGTTATTACGCGGTCGTCTTGAAAGGGAATTAAAATAATTTATTTATTATTATTATAAACCAACAAATTATATTATACTATAAATATATAGTAAATATTATATTATATAAGTGTATATTATATAAATTATTGACGATTCGTAAACATGTAATCAAAACATTATTTTATATAAAATACCATAATTTGCTATGATAAGAGATGTTGAGATGAGAATGTCGTCCAAGTGGCATGAATACACATACTCAACAGTGTACCTACCGACTCCTCTATATACCTCTGTGCTGTGTTCTGTTACATTCCAACGCTAATTTCATACAACAATCCAAATCGCAACTAATGCTATGTGAGTTAAATTGCGATTTCTAAATTGTGAGCTAAATCGCAATTTAACCTACCATATTGCATTCGTCATTATAAACACTATTCAAAATATTCGTCGCCGTGTCGTGCATATTTACTGCCACGACTGTGTCTCAATATAGTCTAACACCACGTAAAATTTGATTCAATAGTTATATCGTGTTATAGAATAAATGATAGAACATTACATACCATCACGTTTGAATATTTTAGTGAAAACAAAGGCTGTTGACTGGACTGCGGTAGAGCAGGAATTGCAAGTGTCTTACAAAATTGTGGGTGAATCAGTGGAAAAGGTGAAGGAATTAGCTATTGCAGCAGATAAAGACATTGGAGGCAAAATTGCTGCAAGGCTTGACATAGCAGCGGCAGATGCTCAAGTAGTTTTTAACAAAGTGTTGGCACAAGTTGAAGATCAAAGCCTTACTGCGGATCAATACAGAGCATACTCACGTGAAGTTGGAGATATTTTTGATGGAGCGATCGAGGAATTGAGAGACCTAATCTATTCACTTCCAGAAAAAGTATACACAGAAATATTTGCGGTTTTCGAAGCAGCTGAAAAAGCCTTCATAGCTTCTTCAGAAAAAATTATAAAGCTTCTGTCACAATAACAAATATGATGTCCGCTGTAACATAGTTACTATATGTAAATAAAAGTTCATTTAATAAAATAAACGTTTTCTGCATAGATGTTAAAATTTGAAAGTTTCAATACATTGTTTAGACGAAAAGCTTTCCAGTGACGACGTTACAATCAGGCTTTATTTCAAGGAAGATGGAAAAATATGAAGTATTGACAAAGTACGCTTTGAGCATTCACATTATATTTTCACCACCCTATGCCATTTTCCACTCTCGTACATCAAAATTAATGTTCATGAGAAGATGAACAAATAGAGAGTAATCTCCATATTTCACATTGTTAAAGCATAAGAGGATTATAAAAGGTCGATTTTGTTTTTTTGTACCTGGCCTTTGCGGATTAGAAAGATTTAAGATGAGATAGGGTATTCCCTAATAACATCAGCTAAAAATAAAGGAGCGAGACGCTATTTCAAAATAGAGTTACAAGATAGAGTAAGATAATCTCGACTCAAAAGAAAATTGACCTGATACGTTTAAAAAAAATCTTGCAAGTGCAGTTGAAGAATACTAAGGTTCTGAATTGCGCGCTGTAGAACATTTGTTGCCAAGTGCTTTTATATTTTTCTCACTGTACGCACATCGGAAAATATAACTTTTATCTGATAATAATTGGATTTGATTGTTCAGAATTTGTTCAACTACATAATCGATTGTAACATTAAAGTTGAGGAAGTGTGTTTTATAATTGTTTCAACTGCAATAAAAAAAAAGGACTCTCAAGTTTATGCCTCAGAATTTTTGTTTCTCTTATATGGGGTGACAGATTCTGTGATTACACCGCAGATATTCTGTTGTCAATCCAACAGCAAGATAAGTAGAGCTGATGCTAACCTTATGACCAAGGACGCCGTTTCTATGCATTTGCATAATCGCAGCGAAGCAACGCTAATCGGTGATACTTAGGATCTTCACGATTTATGAAAAATGGAACCGATTAACGCAATGTTAATTCGCATAATAACGCATAATTTACTTTTACAGTTTTTAGTACATTTTGTACCATCGTAAGAGCACATTGTTGTTCGAATAAAAATAATTTGACGATTTTTATTTATCGAACACATTTAACCAATTTAATGTAAAATTTTTTGGTAAATCTAGCAATATCTGGGTGCGTTTCTTTGTCGGGGATAATAAAATTTTTAAATTCATGGCTCTAATTCAACTTGTTTTCGATACAGGGATGTCCGTGGAACTCATATATAATTCACACAAATTCTTTTCAAGGTACTGATATGCATCAGAAGGTCAATGTAAGCTTTTAAATCACCGCGTATAATACCGCATAATTTTTTTGTAAATGCCGCATAATATTTTTTAATTTTACACATATAATGGGCGCCCTTGCTTATGACCCTTAGTGGACAGATTTAATATGAAATGTATGGGATAGTTGAAGCATAGTTCCTATTGCCAAAGGTTAATACGATTACCATTACCAATATATAATTATAAACAGCCTATATTTTGCTTAATATAACATTAATTTACGACCAAAGTATTGTCCATAATGTCAATTTTATCGTTCATAAATAATATATGTCTACTACTCCTTCAATTTCGAAGCACAATCAATCATTGTTATGAAATTGCCAACATTGCTAACTTCATACTAATAATTTTGACAATACATGAACATTTCCACTATGTATTACAGAAACGCTATTACTGTATTCACCCCTGTATCAGTAGCNCTTCGAGCTCGGATTGTTTTCAAAAATTTTCCATTGGCTTTGCTCGGGCTAGGGCACTTTTCGAAAATCGTGCATTCAGTCTAAGGTTTCTAACTAAGGATTCCCCACTACTTCTCACTGCTACATCCCAGTGGTGTTTCTGTTATTCACAAAAAAGCCCGAGTGAGCTAGAGCCGGAAGCCGAAACAGCCTCGCTTTGGTTTCAACTGGAGAAACATTTTGTGTAAAATAGAAATTAAAAGTAAGCTACAACTCAAATTTTTTGACTCCGGAGTCGACTCGAAACTTTGGGAGTCGGAGTCAGCGACTCCGGAGTCAACTCTCAAGATTTTGGAGTCGGAGTCGCTGACTCCGACTCCGGGCCAAATGGAAGTCATAACATACACTAGTCACAGGTAGAAATCAGTGGGTGCATTCCCAATCCCCAATCGAAGTTTTGGTTTGAGCCAAATCAGGGTAGATACGATGTTCACACGCTGGTTGTATAAAAAATTTAAAAAAAAGTTTACCTTGCCTCATCTTAGAATCTGAAATTTCATTAAGAATATTGAATCTGTATAAATATTCACCAATGTACCTAGGGACCATTTCTAGATGCTAAGCTTAACATTTTTGGCTGGACATATACTCGCTAGAGGCTATTCTCATACAAATAATAATTAAGGAAATTACTCTGTTTAACATTTGGATTAATATTTGTAGAGGTAATTTTTTAGCTTATAGGGAAATTGTATGACGACCTTGACCTGTGTCCTCAAGTTCCAAGAAACGTTACTCGGTTTTATATCCTGCACAACTATTGTATGGGTCATATTATCGCTTGCGGGGGATTTTTAATTTGACCTTGACCCGTGACCTCAAGCGGTCATCACAGAAACATAATTTTCAGAAAGATTACTCAGTTTAACATTCTATACAACTTTTGTATTTGTCATTTTATCGGTCATGTAGCAACATGAAAAAAATTTTGTACATAACCTAATGGAGAAAAAATTAATTTCGAGACGGTGAATATAATGTTATAGAACCAACTAAATTTTACGTTGCGTGTGCGTAAATTTTCACGGACTGACTAAAAAACTTACCAGTAAGGTTGACCGAACTCCTTACCACAACTAAAACATTTAAACTTCTTCTTCAGACGTGGAAGCGTCTGTTTCTGGTTCACTTTCACTGCCGAGAGTGATAACTAAGCTTACACAGCATAGTTCAGCCACCAATTGGCTAATACGGTCGGATTCTACCAAAGGGGCAGTAGTAACTTTTTTGTTTTCTGAAATGACCCAAATAAATTTTGTTCAGAATGTTAAACTTGAGTAACTGTTCCATGTGAAATTTTTTCCTGTGATGATCCATCGAGGTCACAGGTCAAGGTCAAACTAAATTTAGAAAAAGGTAATGCTCACCTACTAGAGCTGGAAACCAATTGGGAATATAAGCAGAAAAACTTACTTGGTTTAACATTCTGAACAACTTTTATTTGGGTCATTTCATCACTTGTGAGAAACCAGAGGTTTGACCTTGACCTGTGACCTCGATGGGTCATTTCAGAAAAAAATATCTCAGGAAATGTTACTCAGTTTAACAATCTGAATAACTTCTATTTGTGTTAATTTATCGCTTATATAGGACCCAGGTTTTGACCTTGACCTGTGACCTCGATGGGTCATCACAGAAAAATTCACAATAGGAAAATATTACTCAGTTTAAAATGCTGTACAACTTTTGTTTATGTTATTTTATCGGTCATATAGGAATTGAAAAAAAATTTTTACTTAGAAAAATATTTTTGTACTTACCCTTATGGAAAAAACAAACAAAATTTATTGCTGCCCATTTGGTAGAATCCAACCGTATTAGCCAATTGGTGGCTGAACTATGCTGTGTAAGCTTAGTTATCACTCTCGGCAGTGAAAGTGAACGAGAAACAGACGTTTCCACGTCTGAAGAAGTTTAATGTTTTAGTTGTGGTAAGGAGTTCGGTTACCTTACTGGTAAGTTTTTTAGTCAGTCCGTGAAAATTTACGCACACGCAACGTAAAGTTTAGTTGGTTCTACAGAGTGAGTGAATAAGGGCTACCTAGAGATCCTCACTCCACCGGACCTTTATGTGTCACCCACCATAAATCGGCACCAGAAGTTTATTTATTTCCTAACTAAATCTAGCAGCAACTACTTATTTGTTCAAAGTGACCACCGTCCATGTCAAGACAATGATTAATTTGTTCATAAAAACACGTCGGACATTTTGTAGCATTTGTGTTGGCAACAAAGGTTTCAATCCTATTCTTGAGCTGCTCTATGTTTACTGGGCGAGGTGAGTTGAAAACGATGATTTACAAATAACCCCAAAAGATCTGGGTACCGATAGCGATATTTGATCAAAATCAATCGAAGGATAGGCTGTACTCCCATTTAGTTAAAACAAGGACAACAAAATAAAAACAATAATTCTTTGATATTTTGTGTTTTTTAAAACTTTCGACTAAATGATTCTTTGGTTTAAATGTAACAACATGTGATGTTATAAAATAAACAAAATTCTGACGCCGATTTATGGTGGGTGACACAGAGAAAGGTCCGGTGGAGTGAGGATCTCTAGGCAGCCCTTATTCACTCACTCTGTATAATAACACCATCCGTTGGTCGAAACCAACCAGTTCACCAGCAAAAACCATGGAACAAAATTTAGTCCCACCCTCCTAATGTTTTATGGACACACTGTACTGTTACCAATTTAAATATTTTGTATTCAAACCAGATTGCTCACATCAATATGATATACAGTAAAACCTGTGTTTGTGCAACTAAATCTGATTCGTCAGATATAATGAAAGACACTCCCAATACCGTAAAGATGCAGTTAAAGGTTCCGTTGTATTTCAAATCTAAGTTTTATTCTATTTTTGCCGTTTTAGCGAAACAATTATCTATAGTCGTTAATTTAACTACTGCCCACGATTCTAGCAATGCTGATGAAAGAAAAAAAACCTTTACTTCACTTAACTTTACTTTGAAGAATTAAAACTTTTAACCAAAGTTGAAAAAGTGCCCTCCAATTATTTGTGTTTTACGTTTACCATCATATGGAGAATGTGAGAAAAGGCGGAGCAATGTAGTTGCACAAACACAGGTTTTACTGTATGTAGCCTGTTTCATAGGGAGTAGATTTAGTACAATATTACAATTGAAATATCTACCTTTCATAACTATAGTTCCCAATAAACCCAAACGTTCTGGCGCTATCGTTCAAAGTAAACTTTATATTTTTAAGAGGTGAGAACCATTTTGCCACTTATTTTATGAAACGTCAACTTTAATTTAAACAAAATTTCTACCCCGCTAATGCAACAATATAACTCAAACTGATCTAAAACCTAAAATATGAACAGAAAGTTTCAAATTTTGAACATTACTCCCGATATTGTGAGAAAGGCTTCATTATCCACAATTAGACATTATTGTTATACACAACATAACCACAAACAATAGGGATGTGGTAAGGTTACCCTTTTATAATAAATTAGTTAGACGACTTTTTTCTGCTGAATTCTGAAAAATATTGTAATAAAAATTTCAGATATTAATGTAGTATACTGCATAGTTTATCATATACTTCCAGAGTCTTTATTGAACACGTAATCACATAAATCTTACTGTTTTAATTATAATCTGGCCCTATCTCATGTGGAGTATGTTAAGAAATTCCAAGCTGTCGGCACTGAGAATGAGTCTTAGATCTTGGATCGGGATCGTAATTTTTTTCACAAATTTCATCTCTGGCTCTTAGACGCTGTTGGACGTACGGTGAAAAAAAGAGTCAACTAATTACCATGTAGTCTTATTATTTGTAGCTTGAAAAATTGTAAGACGAAAGATAGCTTCTTTTTGCTAGTTAGAAGTTACACATAAAGAACGGGAAAATTTAATTCAATAAAGAAATTCAATACATAACCAACATAATATCACCTCAAACTAAGATTAACTTCAAGCAATTGGACAGTGGTGTTAGATATGAATCATTTCATTGAAGTGCTAAAAACAGACTCAAATTTGTCTAAGAGCGGCTTTTCCAAGCATAAGATAAACTTTTCTACCTGGAGGCTGATTTCCTAGGTTTGACTTTCACCAAATTCCTCATCAGTTTTAGAAAGCTTTCCTGCATTTTCGAGTTTGAATTTGATCGTTTTTGCTGCATTTTATGACATGATTCTATTTTATATTTATTTTTTCAGGTTTTACAAGGGCGAACACAATGATTCATAATACAACAAAAGCAGATACGGTAAAAGAACTTTTAACTTGCAACATACTAAACTTCTACTGATGTAATAACGATTCATAAAAAATCATATGTGTGTGAGAAATAAGCGTTAAAGGTATCTAAACGAAATTTATCCCTTGTTTCCCTTCGAGCTCCGTTTTTTTCGTTTTTTTTTATTAAAACCTTACAAGGGTCCTTCCTAAGTATCTTTTTTGAAAATCTTTCTCAAATCGCAATCCAAATATTTGTAATTAAATAAAGAATAGGAAGAAAAAATTGATTTCTCTAACGCTTGAACTATTTTCTTGATCACGGGGGCTATCATAAACATATTTAAACCGATGTGGAGTGTCACATACTTTATAATATGAGCGATTTTTAGAACACCCACGCCACAAATTCTTTAAGAAAAAGCGGATTTTTTTCAAGGCTCACGAAGTCGTTTAAAACAGTGTTTGAAACAAGATGCCAAATCAGTAAATAAAATAGGTCTAATTAATTTATATTTTAAATTTTAAATGTGAAAAGAAATGAAATTGTCGTTTACAGTGAACGTCTTTGAAAACTCCTACACTTGAAAATTCGAATATTAGGGCAAATCAAAGTGGCTTTTGAAATTTTGGAATTTTGAACTTTTGAAATTTTGGAGCATGCGCAGTCCAGTTTTGAACTTTGCAAGTTCAAATTGATTGATTTCAATTTGCAAAAAAAAACTTTCACATTCCATTTTTATTTTTATTTTTGAAATGTCTAAGCAAAAAGGATTAAAATTAATCAACTTCGTCTGCGGGGAAGCACTTCAATTATTCCTTGCACTCAATGAAGATGATGAGAATGAAAAAATACTGGAAAATACCCTTGAAGAATAGAAATAGTGTTGATGTGTAGGTATTTATCCCTCCGGTCAAAGGTAAGAAGATATGTCATCGCTAACACAATTTAATTACATGCATAAGCATAATAGCTTATTATTAAATAGGTAGGTGATTAAATCTAAAGCCTGGTGGGAGAATGTCCTTCCTCACTGTGATGACAAAATATTTAAAAATGTTAAAAATTAAAGTTAAAAATAAAAATAAAGAATTTCAAATAGACTTGCTAAAGCCTTTTCTCATGTGAAACTTCAAAATCTCTTTTGAAGCTCAACAGCCAATCACAGAGCTCGTTTCATTTTAAGTTTGATAAACCCTTTGCAAACTTCAAAAGTTCAAAATTTCAAAATCTCAAAAGCGGCAGATTGATTTGCCCTATTGTTTAAATTAAATCGTTTTTTGCAAAGACGGACAGCCAACATTTCCCCCCTTAGCAACTGTAATAAATAAAGAGCAAAATATCAAGATTTAAATTAAATCCAATCAGTAAAATAATGAGTTCAATGAACTTCATTGTCCTCCTTCCGCAGTTTGGTATGTTTAAATCAATTTTGTTGATTTTACGTTGACAACACAATTTTGTGTAGGAGGTTTAAAAAATGTTCACTGTATATTTTTTTAGAGCTGGACCTTGTTCCTTCTCCTTTCCATTTGAAATCAATTTATAAAAAACTTAAAGGAAACTGCACATTAGTCATCAACAAACGAACGTTTTCAACTTTGAATATACTTACTAGAAAATATATTTTAAACGGTCAATAATTCAAAATCAAATTCGGTATAATCGTCTTGGCATTGTAGAGTACAAGGTTGAAAAACGTTTTGCTAAATTTTGTTTGTAAAAAATAAAATTCTAACGATCCTATTGCACCGGAACAAAAAATGTTTGGCAATACTAAATTTGATATTCTTGATTTGAAAATTAGAAATCCATGATTGGGGTACCTATTGGTCCAGGTCCCAATAATTATTGGCCAAACGGACGTATATTTTATGTAGTGGATTCATCTATGGACAACACCGATAAAAGCCATTTGAATGAAGCAATTGCAGACTTCCATCGCAAAACATGTCTCAGATGGATTCCTAGGAATGCTGAGAATGCATTTGTGCGGTTTGTTCGAAATAGAAATGGTCTCGGTTGCGCAGGAGCTGACAATTGTTACTCAGGTGGAGAAAGAGTCGCCACATTTGAACAATGCAGTTATAAGGACGTATTTATACATGAAATGGGTCATACGATTTGTTTCGGACACGAACACGATAGAAACGATAAGACGGATTTCGTTAATGACTGTAGCACCCACAAATATGAACATTTGAATTTTGGACATTTGTACGACTACAGAAGCGTCATGCACTATGGGTGTGGCGATTGTCTAGTTCCATTACTAGACGGAGTTTCAAAATCACAGTGTGGAACTCCTAATGGGCTTTCTGTATTGGATGCAGAGAAGATAAACGATGTCTATAATTGCCAAGGTTAGGATTTATAATATGGCGCCATTAGTAACAAATTCAAAGTTTTGCTATCTACTTCAGATGTGTGAACGGCATAAATGTTTGACAGGTTTCCTATTAGCTGACCTATTGTCTAATGGTAGTAAATGCAGATATAAAATTTATTATGCATGACGACCAGATGATGGATGTATCTAGAAGTTGATAAATAAAATTTTTAAGCCTTAGCTGTGTTAAAGTAGGAACCACCTGTAAAGTTAGCTATAGTATGCAACTATTGCACGTCGCCTGCAAAATCTTTCGTGCTGTAGTTGCACATGCGCTACCATTTTCTTTTTACGATATTTGTCAATATGAAAAAAGAACAAATATTTTTGAAAAAAAAATTCATTTGTAACTAGGAAATTTTTGAAATATCTGAGACTTGCAATAAAAATAACTACTAAGCCGACACGGTCTTTAACTAGGTAGATAACCAGACCAAAAATGACCAATTATTTTATAGATTAAACATTTTTCCTTGGGCCTTAATATACCGTTATTCAAAGTATATACACGGCGAATGGGAGAGTACCGACGCCAACTTGTAGTGTCGAGAACCAAAGGTCGTTAAGGACCGAGTTTTCATCTGGGGGCAACTCAGCGCAATCTACCTATTTAAATTATTTTCAAAAATGAAGATACGAATAAAAATGGATGTAAGAAAAATTGAAAGATGTCTATTAATTGCATACTAATAGCATGTTTTGTTCATAAAATTAAAGATGTTACATAGAAAATTTTCACAATAATTATGTTTGTATGAAACATATCCAGACTTCGGGTTATGTATGATAATCAATGTAAACAAATCTATAGATTGAGGACGAGCCTATAAATAAACTACCAAATGGCTCTACTCGAATTCATGATGTGTTTTTGTTTTAATTTCAGGTTGCCTGTCCTACAGGTTTTGGTTTCCATTTCTTATAGATTCAAATAGTCAACCAGTTGTCGCTGGTTATGAATCAAGCGGTGAAACTTATTATGTTTGCCGTACATATATAAAAGGAGATATTGTTCCTGGGAAAGCTGTGTTTTGGAACGATGCTTGGCTTTGTTGGGTGTCATGGGGCGGGTCTGAGACAAGATTAGATGACAAGGAAAAATTTGAAATTTTAACCAATCCAAATCGAGCAAACTTGAGGTGGGTACGTGGAAATAGGAAGTCAATTCCTTCAAATGCAATTCCAGGTGGGAGGACTACCAGCGATGCTGAAACTATGTACATAGGTAGATGCCGTGCGAATATAAACGGACAAAATTATCTCATACCGGGAAAAATTCACGCAAATTCACCAGATTATATGTACTACCCTTATGGAGGTGGTGAACACAAGTGTACAGATTACGATTTACTAGTTTGCTCCTAAATCAATTTTTCAATATCCATTCACATTACGATTAATTACAATGTTGATGCACTTTGTTAGGAAATCTTTTCAATTTATTGTCGAATCAATCATCCGAGTTTAGGCATAGCCTTATATATCCGTAGTTGTTCGGCTTTTTGCATTGCAGCTCTTCTCATAACAATTTTTGTAAATTAGAGATTAAATTTTGACTAAGTCGTTAACTAAATCATTATTAAATAAATTAAGTAGAAATAAACGAATTGTAAACAAAGGAAAGAAATATTATTAAACTAAAGTGTAAAAAGTGGACAACGAAGTATTTAAGAATACATAGGGTGCCTTGAATAAAACAAATTGGGAAATTTGAACCAGGGTTTTAACGGAATAAATTCTTTTCTGCATAAGAATCAAAAAGTGAGAAACAAAAAATTGTAAAGACTATTTAATTCCTACTCCTAAACAGTTAACTAGAATGGGGATGAAATAGGGCAACTGTGCTTTCGGATGGTTTGTGAGTTGTATGTTGTGCTGTCCTTATATAGAGATGATACAAATGTCAGAATTTTTCGTAAACTTCTTTCAAAGAGCCCCCAGAGCGGCAAACTGATATTAAAACTTTATTGGTGAATTACCGGACTAATTACAATTTTGGTGAAAATTTTTCTATTCTCAAATTAATATATATTTTACATCATATACTTATCTTTAGTATAAAGCATTCAAGAGTTATGGGTGAAGAATATATAAACCTTATGTTAAAACATTTCAGTACTAAACATCTAAATTTATCTGCCGTGATATGGTGCACTTGTAAACCCTTTCATTAAATTTCTAAATAGAATTTCATACTTTAGTAAAAAAAATTTTTTTAATAATTTTTATTCTGGAATTGGTATTTGTCTCGACAAATCCGCCGATTTAGCAACATATGACTAAGCGAATTTCTCAGGTGAACTTATGTTAATCAAGTAAGTCAATAATCAGGTTTCAGTCAATCTTGTTGCAGACAGTAATTTGATACTTCGTCATAGTTTACTATATTTCGGTTGTGTGAAGTTACAAAAATAACACAATAGTGAATAAGCGACAAGAAATTGGTTGAATGCGAAATTTGATTTTTTCAGGTTGTTAAACACTTTGGGCGCAGTTCAATAATTGGAATTCAGAATAATTGTTCAATTTTGCGACACAACCCTTCATCAACAGCTAATTCTTGTTTGACCTTCTGAGTAATCTAAAAGCATATGCCTTCCGCATAAACTTTAAAACTACCCCTGCAAAAGTTTCACGGCTTACGCCCGTTTTATACTTCATCTCAACTATTGTGATAATCGGATATTTTTTTGAAAAATTCTTAGAATTACATGAAACAAATTGCTACCAACGAAAAAAGTTGAAATTAAAAAAAAAAATTTGGAATCGATTTACCGCCAAGTTGACGCATAGCACCTATCGCCTAACAAGTATAATCGATTATTCAGATATTTTTTTGAAAGCTTAGAATTCCATGAGACAAAACTTCACGATAATTCGATTCCAAAAAAAAAATTTACAGAATTTGTGCTTTTCTCCAAGGTAGCAATTTGTCTCATAAAATTGTAAGACTTTTTCAAAAAATTATCCAAATAATTGATTATAATTGTCATACTTCACGCCGCTAGACGTTAAGCGCTAACTTCACGCCGCTAGGCGCTAACTTCGGACACCTTACTACATCATAAGCATAAGAATTAGAGGTTCAAAAGTAAATTTCAAAAAGATCCATGTCTTATTTCCCCAACCGGTAGTTCCAACTTTAACTTTTTTCTAATATATCTTATTTGTAATGTACCAAACCAACACATCCTCTGTAGTTTTCTGCATGACACTACTCCTGCGTCATGACTCTCACTGACTCCTAGGGTTTTTGGGAGTCAGGAGTTATTTGATGACTCTGACTCCTTTGTATTTACGAGTCATGACTCTGAGAGTCGATCCCCAGAGTTGGGAGGGAGTTATGACTCTTTTCCAATATGCACAAATGAGCTTATCTGACTTATTTTCCTTATTTTTCTTATCTATTTTCACTTTCAAATGACAACAAAATTTTTAAATTGTTCTAGCCGATTCTCCATATTTTGCATGAAGTTACTTCGGAGTCAGAGTCATGACTCTTACTCTGAAAGTCAACTCCCAAAAATGGATGAGTCAGAGTCATTATTCCAAGAGTCGTCTCACAACATTTAGAGAGTCAGTCATAACTCCCGGAATCAGTCATGACTCGCACAGTCAGTGACGCTAACTCAGGCGAAACTGGGAGTCATGGAGAACACCAGTCTCTGGAATCCCATAAATTTCTTTTCAATCTAAACATACTTATTAGCGTAGTTTGTTGATGGTCATAGAATAGATAACAAGAACGAAACTACCTCAGTTAATTTAGTTCAGTTGGGTTGGAATCTGCCCCTAAACAATCAGAAAATTTCTAGAACCCCAGCAAACCAATACAAAAAGTAGAAGTTTGTATTTCCCATTACCATTGAATATTTTTCAATTGATTGGGGGTTAAAGAAAATAAATTCAAACTTCTAGAATTGTTGAGTTTTGTAATAGTTACAAGTTATAGTCATGTCTATTAGCCATCTTTCAATGTCTGCCAAAGTTTTTTGATTTTCAAAGTCAACAAATCTGAAAGTGGCACTTCTTCCACTGAACCAAGGTTGCTATGAGAAATTTACAAAAAGCGACTGATAAGGTTAGGCCATAACTCCATTTTTTTTTAATTTTTCTTTTTTCTAAGCTGGATGTTGGACCGACATCTAACTCCGTTCATAAAGTTACAATTAAAATTTATTTTGCAATTCGAAAAAATGGTGAACTATATGCTGGGTACATAAATTCTATTAGTGTTTGTCTTATCTTCTTTTTGAAATCTAAATATATTTGAAAGCTTATATTAATGTCTACTGATGAACAGTTTCAGCTAACAAAATAAAATTTTTAGAAAAACCAATAAATTTTGGAAGCTAAAAAGCTGTTTAATTTTGGTGAAGTTTGTTGAATTTCTTGTTTGGTTATTTTTTGTTAATTTAAAAACAAAAGGAGTTATGGACTAACCTTATCAAAGTCGCTTTTTGTAAATTTCTCATAGCAACCATGCACTGAACCCTTCTTTAATAATTATTATTATAATTTTTTTTTTACTTATATACTTTCTACTTTAAAAAGCCACATAAAATATTTATGAAGGGTGCTACAAATTTGTCATAAAATCAATCCTTAGTCAGATACACTAAAGAAATTTTCAATATACAGTGAAGTTCGGCTATAGTGACCCCGTGTATAATAGAACTCCGGCTATAGCAAACAATACTGTCCGGTCCCTGCCAAGCAAATGGTAAATTATGTGTTAAGTAGTCCGGTTTTAATGAAATCGGCTATAGTAAACTTTCGGTCTTAGTGAACCAAACCTACCGTCCCGAGAGTCATTTTAGCCGGTTATAGAGAACAGACTGGAAATATTTCTGAATTCCGCAATGTATTTTTTTATTCTTCTATGTCCATCAATGTACCCGACTTAGTTGTGTCGTTAGAGTAAGTTTTAGTCAATATACTTTCAGTCAACAATTTAAAAGTCAAATCCAGGCACAAAATATTTTTCGTTGTTGCTTAGAACAACTCTATTTAGTGGGAAGAGGTTCATGGGACGTGCCAGTGTGCTTTTGTACACAAATGTTACTAGATGTGAAAAGTAACACATATTAGTCACCTCTTCCTACCTGCCAACACAACTGGCCTATGGACCCATGGAAACAAGCTTCAAAGCCAAGAGTTAGTTCAATTGGAGGGACCAAAATACTTTACCAAAATCAGTCAAAATTTTACTCAAATTAGTATTGCGGGAGTTTATAAAAAATTGATGGAAGCGCCGACTCTACTTGAAATGGAAATTTATCATTAGAACATAACCGTATTCAGTCTTAAGCAAATTTCCATCACCTAGTACTTCTCTACATCTACGTAGCTGAATTTATAGTATAATATTTAGATATAATGAACAATTATTGAAATGTAGGGTCCGTTCACTATACGAATATAATGAACTCCGGCTATACTGAACCATTCTGCTGGTCCCAACGTGTTAGAAATTATGTTATCTTTAATTTAATCTCTAATTATTTTTTTAGTAATATTCTTTTAAACTTCAAGGAACCTAAGTCTCCCTTTCCCACGATGAGTGGGGTCAATGGTTCAAGTTCAAGACGTTTTATTGTAATAGCTTCCTGCGCCTAGCAGATATCTTAATGGGTTTGAGTCCCACACTAAAACTACATTTTAAGGTCCAAGAACCTAATAATAAAAGTTCAGTCATTGTTTGGAATTTCGTTGATTCACGTTAAATATCTCACTACGGAACTCACTATAACCAAACTTTACTGTAGTTGTTTTGTTCATACTAATCAAGTTACGCTTCATTTCAATAATTAAAATTAAATTTTTTCTTCTTGCTATTTGGCTGAGGTAGGGTGAACTGAATGAGCTACGAAGCCATCCCACTTACCGAATTTTGGCTACTTTCATTAAACTACCTCGTCGATCTACTACCGTACGAGCTGACTTTACATCAAAATTTCACATGCAAATATTTATACTGATATGGCCACTTCGAATTAGGCAAAAGTAGTTGAAAGAAATTTTGTTCAACTTTGTATTCACGTACTCTCTTGCGATTCAAGGGATAGAGGGGGAGAAAAAAATTTTTAACTACTTTTGGGTCAATAAGTACTAACAGCCAACTGATGCTGTGTAGTGAAGAAAAAATTTTATAACTATTTTAACGACGTAATCAAAACTTTTTTTGAAAGCACGCGATTCAAGAATGGTGAGAGATGGTGAGGTGCGAGTAAAACGCAAAGGTAGTAAAATGGATCATGAACCCCCAGGCACATAGTCGAACTCACTCAACAGTAAATCTGCCGACCCATCTATCTACTTCTGTATATTTTTCTATTGGTAAACACAAATCATTTAAAAGCGGTTAAGCAATTCAGGAACAGCTTTTCCACAATAAATTATTGTGGAAAAATTGAATGCAACTCTAGAAAAGATCGCAGCATGGTGCAAATTAAACAAACTGAAGATCAACGCTAACAAAATTGAATTCATGATCTTCCACAAAAGCCATGACGACAACATAGGATTTACCCCAGCTGAGATAATCAACAATGAAATAATGAAACGTAGTTCAAATTCAAATATCTGGGGATCATCTTTGACTCTTGCGCAGCATTCAAAAGCCGTGCGAATGAAGTTGACAGAAGAATTAGTACCGTTTTGGGAAAACTGCAAAGTATGACTACTGCATAGATATCTGGGCAGTACAAACAGCAATAGAACTAAACAATTAGCAAAGGGAACTCTAAACAAATTGTCTCACAAATACAGTCAAACCTGTCATAACAATTTGGTATATAGCAACAAGCTTATGGTAACAACGATTAATAAAATACTCAAATTTCTAAATTTTTGTCGTAAACTTTCTCATTCATGGAAAGTATACAAAGCAATGGTTGAGTTTACTCAAATAGGTTACGATGGCAGTTAAAAACAAGATCTTAAGCCGTTTGTCACAATAACGCATTTCAAGTACACTATTAAATCTAAATTGTAATTAAAATTTGATTTGGTTGAGAGAACCGAACTTCTGCAAAATCTGAAAGATTCACTGGCGACATTGGGCAGACTATCTTCCAGGAATGACACTATATTTAGAACCTATTTTACAACTTCAAATGAGATTTACAATATTGTATCATTATAATTAGATTGCTGAACCATATTTCATCTTCTTTTAACCAATATTTTGTGATGCTAGGGAAGAAGGCTACATGGGAATTATTTTCCGTCACGAATTGAACAAATAGATAGTAATCTCGCACAATAATCTAACTACAGGCTTAACAAGCAAAAGAGGAAAATACTCGTGTATCTTCCTAAATCTACCTGTACTTAAGCTGAGAGGTATGCAAAACGATTCGATGTGATGTTGTGTCTTCAAAAACCTATGCACAAAAATCAGGAGGAGAGAGGCACCGTACATCAAAACAGTTAGGGTTATAGAACAAAACTCACCAGATTATCAGAAACAAAAAAAATTATTTTTCTAGTTTAATTTTAGCAACTACAGCAAAACCTCCCATTCGGAAACAAGATCTCTCCACCCCGTCTAACCTCGCGTGGCGGTTACCGTAAACATTCAAATAATGTGGAAGGCAAATTTGTATAAACAATTTGTGAATTATGTGAAATATTTGAAACTTTACGGTACCTGAATGGAAGAGGGGTGGAATGAATTTTATTCAGCAAATGAGAGGTGCTTTCCGAATGAGAGGTTTTGCTGTAGTAATTCAAATTTTAGATATTAGAAAAGAATTAGTTTAAATAAACCAAAATTGTATTTTCAACATTCTTATATTCCATTTAGTCACTTTAGACATTTAGTCCATTTAGTCAATTGTAGCAAAACTCCCACAAGTTTTCTCAGTGACATTTCTGACTTGTGTTCCAGCACTAAATGTGGTGCAGAATTTATATTACATATATCAGTTGGAATACAATCCAAAATTTCGAATTTAATATTTCGTTGTGGTACTCAACTTAACAGAACCTTGATAGTCAAGGCCGACCAAAAATGCGATAAAAATTACAAAAAATGCAATTTAGTGTGATTTATATTCTTAACGAAATACGATAAATTAGATACTTCTAATGCTAGAATAGGGATTAGCCAAGGTTAACAAGATACACCAAGCCAATGGAATTGTTTATTCATCGTCACTTTCTGTTTCACAGTCAACATCAGAGTGTCCTTGTCTATTAAAGGATACTTTCAAATTTATCGAGAAGCTTCTCTCAATAGAAGCGATACTCGCTGGTACGCTGAGGTAAGCTAGTGCGAGGGTACACAGTTGTGGAAGCTCTGTCGCGTAGTTGTTCCAAAATCTAAATGGAGTTTTTTAATTCAGAAGCAATCAACTCATATTTGATAATCTCCTCTTGAGGTACCTTTGAAATGCATATGCTTAAAATAGAACCCGGAAGCTGGTGATCTTGAATAAATTTTTTTGCTTTTCTCAATTCAAAAACTTGCACATCTTTCCAAAAGGCTACGCAGTATGCTTCTCTTCTAAATACATTTTAAGCTTTTCACATGGAAGACCGCAATATTTGAGAATTTCTTCCACGGCTTGTAAATTTAGCCAAACAGATTATGCAAGCATGTGATCATTTTCGAGCTGGAGAATTGACGCTCGCAAGCTTTCATACACTTTGCTTCGTCTCTCTAATTGTGACGTCATTTCAGCGCTTTCTCAAATCCTTGAGTTTCATCATTGCGATGCAGCCAGCAGCCGAGGCGTTAATGAAATTGGCAACGGCGTCAAAATTTCGCGAGTAGCAATCCGCTGCGGTTACCTATGTGGGCCATCTAGTTCACACTGGCACAGGAGGCAATTTCACATTATTCCCAAGATCTTTGAGAACTTGTAGCAATTGGTTTCGTCGGGCTTTTGCTTTGTGAGTGACGACTTCGTACTTGCGATGAAAGAATCACTTCAGGCATGGAGTATCGGAGTTTCTCTGAAACTAAATGTAAAATGTGCGCCCAGTATGACGTATGGATCATTCTGTAAACAATAATTAAAAAACTTTTAAAAGGATTTTAAAAATAAAAAGTTTAATTTGTTATTGGTAGATTTGCCCACGTTAATAAATTATACTTAACCACTGCTGGATTCAAACTTTGGAAAAACTCAGCACTCAAACCCATTTTTGTAAACATTTTTGAAGAGTTATTAGAATGGAAATGACGTGAGAAGATTTTTTTGCTCGCTGTGAAAAATATGTTTATCCCTGGCATTGTTCAGAAAAATTGCAAAGAATTTTTTTTTTAAATGTGACAAAAATTTACCGTTCACTCAAGGATTGAGGCTTAGTCCCTGCCAAAATCATGTATGGTGAATTATCCGAAACGAACACCTTCAGATTTTCGTTAAGAATAAGGTGTTCGCTCATTGCTGTGTCAATTTGGTTTGCTACTTTTATTGCCGTACAGGTTTCCACTGAAAAAATAAGTCGGAATTTGACTTCCGGTTACAATGGTTTAGCCAAAATACTTAAAAGTTTTCTATTTTTAACATCTATTGATTCGTCCGCAACTGTAACAATTGGTTTTCCTCTAATATAAACCCAGACTCAGTTTAAAACTAGGATGCATTCTGCTATTAACAAAGCTGAATCGTTACTTCAGAAATTTTATTGATGCTTCACGATTTCCTCTCCCGACGCCTTACAGTTGACATCGAAAGTAGCATATTTCCGCTTTTGACATTTATTAACATCCATGATCGGACTGTTGAGTGTTCATAAAAAACCTGAAGTGGAATTTCTGAAGGTGTAAATGCTTCTATATTGAAGTCCAACGTTTATCATTTTCATCGAACTCTGTTATTTTTTGCTGCAAGTTTAACGTATGCTCATCAATTTCTGTCAGTCATATAAAATCTCATTTCTTCTTGAATCGTAATCAAAAGTTGGTGAGAACAAAAATTTTAAAGCGGAATTACCTTTATTATTCCTGTGCTTTGATTACTTAACGTGAACTTCAACTACTGATTTTCTGGAGTAATCTACTTCTTGGTTACAATGATTGCAAAAAAATTTGCCATTCTTGCTTTCCAAACCAGAATTTGGAAATTCTTTTGATCTCTTGTGAGCTGAGATAAACGTTTCCCCATATTTTGAAGATTGATTGATGAGAATGCGGAAATCTTCTTTGAATAAAGAACCGAAACTACTCACAAACAAATCGTAATACTCTTTACAGCCAATGGCAGCCGATTTGAATAATTAACCGTAATTCGACTAATATTATGTTGTCTTTTTCTAAATGTTACTGAAATATTACCAAGTCGGAAGTATCAATTACTAAAATTGCAATTCGATGCGATTTAATGCGACAATCGGAGAAAATGCGTTTTAATGCGTTTTTATATCAATCGATTCCATTTTTAATGATACGCGAAGAACCAAGTTATCAATAGGCCGAACAAGGGATATTATGTAAAATGTGATAAAGTACAAAAAGTGCATTTGATCTGCCTTGCTAATAGTTAATAAAAATTCTTTTATTCTGTTTGGGTACTATTAAGTAAAACCATTCACAACACTCGCCCTTCAAACCAAAACGAAAAAACGAAACTATTTATGTATCATTTTGTGAGAGATAGTATACTAGTAGAAAATAATTAGTCTCAAAATTTTATCACTTTCATCCGCTGTACTTTGTCCATACTACTTGGTAAACATCTACACTCTCTTAGCCACCCAGTTACCACTTTCAAGTTAAAATTAATTCAGTCAGAAATATTTTTTTGACTTTTTTCAACATACATTGTAAGGAATTATTCGATTATGTAAAAGTATATCACATTTATCGATAATTCCGAAACAAACATTTCTTGTAAATGGCAAATTTGATACCGTATTCTAATTTGAAATTTATAGGGATTTCAACACTTACAATTTTGAAATTATTTTATTAAAAATACAGCATGCTTACACAGAAGAAATACTTTAGGGAAACCTCAATGTATAAAATCAATATTTAGCATCTATCGAAAACAAGCATTGTATATTTATGCCGTTTATCGATGCTTTGTTAGATTATTCTGCCGGTCAAGCATTGTCCGTCATACGTTGATGACATCAAGTTTTGAATGACGATTCTATCAGAAATCCCGCATGAAGTATAATCCATTGAAGAAATTAGTAACAATTTGAAGTGGGTGAACATCATTAAATTTTGATGAAAGTGGCATTCATAGTGAAGTTATTTTGAGCAATGTGGAGTCACGTATACCCACTTGTAAATTCCGAGTCACATGGATTCACTTAGTGTCGTGTACGCTTTTATGTGGTTGTTGTTATAAAACGTCGCATGCGATTAAATTTCGTTATCTCCGGCCCAAAATGTAAAGACATGTACGTAATTTCGTTGGCAGCTGTTACTTGTCATCCTCACATGTTCGTTCAATCAAGGGACAGAGTAGTCTAATCGAACCTTCATCAATATCATTATAGGTTTAGGTATTGATTATATTGATCCACTTCCAAATACTCAGAGGCGTAGCCAGTATTCACCTACGGATTGTTGACATGATATATCAAAGTATTTCCCGTTCATTCTGATAATTCCGAAATTGCTATTCGACTAGTACAACGGCGATTTGAATAGTTGCCCAGTGAAAATTCTTACAGATCAAGCGACTCATTTTTGTTCCAAGGAATTTGTTCATTTCACACAAAAGTATGGTATCAAATTACTCCACTCTTCAGCCTATCATACACAGACTAATATCTTCTACGAACGGGCAAACGGTACGATTAAACGTATACTCGCTAAGATGTTTAGGGTAACTAGAAAGATTGGGATTTACATCTTCCAAGAACAGCTTTTACAACCAAATCTACCGTTCACAAAATCACAGGGCATTTGCCTAATTTTCTGGCTAATGTTTCCGTGTGAACCATCAACCTATTCTAGCCTATTCTAATGATTACAAAAATCATCACATACTCAAGGAAACGTTTACAATCATGCTTACACTTCTACCAAAATGTAAACTTGAATTTATATGGTTTGCCAGATTCAAATTCGATATTACTGTATTAAAAATAAAGACTTTTGAAAAAGGAGAAATATACTACATATAGGAAAATATTATTACAGTTCTGCTAACTAAATAGTGGAATTTTGCAAACAAATCGTAACTTTAACCTTCAAAATTTCTATTACAATGAAAATTCAAAAAAACGCTCTTTTAAATTTCAAGTATTTATTGTTTTAAGAAGACATTTTAGTATTGTACTCAACTGAGCTCTGGAAGAGCTCTACCAAAATTCTGAATACCTTGGTCAAATTTCTTGCGCTTTATATGGCATAGTGCAGACTTTTAGTAACCCCAACTTGGGATAAATTTAACTTTCTAGGATTAAACCTAAATGAATAAGAAATAAAATTCTCTTGGGAAAGTTAAAAATACTATATAACTATAAGGTAACAATAATTCCTTGTCGAGATAATCCTATTGATCAATAAACTGAATAAACTAAGATAAATAATATAACAAATACTAAGTAACAAAATAACAACAATATAAATTTACATAATTCTTAACTAATTAATAAATTAGAAAAAATACAAATAAAACAAAACTATTCCGTCACTGTTACAATATACACCAACAAAATTTAAACTTGTCAATATCTAACCAAAACAAATATTGTTAAATTACAGTGTTATGCTATTTCTAGATGTAATCAGATTGCCTATTGCCTATTAATTCCTAATGTAATTTATTGATGAAATTGGTAATATTTTGAAGTATGTACACATATCCAATTTGGTTAAAAATGACATTGAAAATGATTTTATGATTATATATGTTCAAATATACCCATGGAGTTAGTGTCAAGCAAACTCACATGTAATGACTTTATGCCAGATGTTGGAAGTTAAAACTGAGATAATGTGGATGCTTGGAATGATATTTTTGGGCTGCTTCTTTATTTTGTTTTTTGTAGTA
This sequence comes from Holacanthella duospinosa, assembly GCA_002738285.1. NCBI lineage: Eukaryota > Metazoa > Arthropoda > Collembola > Poduromorpha > Neanuridae > Holacanthella > Holacanthella duospinosa. Next base: position 523,844 of record NIPM01000102.1, read on the forward strand.
TATATAACAGAATCCATACTTGACACAGTAATTTCAAGGATAAATATAGAAATTTTAACTAACACAGGTTCCTCGGCGGAGGAGGAGCAATCTCTCAAGACATTTGAGCATTATCAGTACTAAAATATTTGAGCCTTTGATGGCTTCAAAAAAAATTAGTTTAAGTCCGATTAGTAGCTGCATCAGCAGCAAGGCAATAAAACTAAAATGTCAATGGACTTGACAACACACATTGTGGGAAAAGGAAAAACGAAAAGTTCTCACGTATGCAATCAAATTCATAGAAAAATTAAATGTTATTTGTATACAAGAAATAAGAAGATAACACTACTACTGTGAAGAAACACAATAGTTTTAGAGCATTAATGCTCTATCTTATTTCTCAACAATATTGAGAAAGAAAACTCATGAATGACCAGCTAGAGTTAAGTTGATCTATGATTTTACATAGCACCATAGCATCACGTTACTTTCAATCAATAGAATATTCTACATAAAATGAAATATTTTATATAATCAAATTTTTAGTTACAAGTGAGATGATCTGACACATTCCCAAGTTTACCATTGACAAGTTCTGCATAGCGCTCTATAATTTTCAAATTGAAACAAATAGTTTCAATCAATGGAAAAATTTAAGGGAATTTATTTCAATTATGTCTTGTTTCCTGTTTTTATAATATAGATAATTAATTAGAAATGTTAACAACAAAAAGAAATTTCAGTTCATAATTTGGTACAGCTATTATTTCCATCATAATTGCTACAATTATCTTGCTATTTTGAATTTCTTTAAGGAAGCCTACTTTAAATTCAGCTATCCAAATTTACTGAATAAGTTTAATGATGCTGAGCTTTACTTTTGCTTCTAACTCCAGTTCTACTAACCAACAGAATATTGAAGAAAAATTATTAATGCAAAGTTAATTCAGCCAGAAATATTTTTTCGACTTTTTCAACATACATTGTAAGGAATTATTCGATTATGTTAAAGTATACCACATTTAGTGATAATTCCGAAACAACATTTCATGTAAATGGCAAATTTGACGGGCAAAGTTATACCATATTTTAATTTGAAAATGATAAGGATTTCAGCACTTACAATGTATAAAATCAATATTTAGCATCTATTCAAAACAAGTATTGTATATTTATGCCGTTTGTCTATGGTTTGTTAGATTATTCTCCCGGTCAAGCATTGTCCGTCATACGTCGATGCTATCAAGTTTTGAATAGCTATCCTATCAGAAATGCCGAATGGAGTATAATCCATTGAAAAAATTAATAATATTTTCAAGTAGGTGAACATCATTCATTTTTGATGTAAGTCGCATTCATTGTGAAGCTATATTGAGCAATGTAGTCACAGGATACCCACTTGTAGACTCCGAGTCACATGTATACACTTATTGTCTTGTAAACTTTTATTTAGTGGAAGGTAGAGATACGTAAACGTATGTCGAAAAGCTATGTATGAGCAGCAAAAGCTAAGTTGATTCACAAGCCTCCAGAATTTAATAATTAGATCACAACAAAGCCTTAAAGATGCACGTAGACAATCATTACCGTGAAATGCCGAGGTAATGCATCATATCAGAAAGCATTGAAACATTTGAAAGAAAAAACTAAACAGACAAAATAAAAACGAGCAGACTGGTAATCCCGTTTCCAGTAAAATAAGAGAAAGTATTTTATTTCAACAATATTAGCTTTTCTTTATTCACAAATAGATTATAAGTTAGAAATATTACTAACAATGAAATATTGAATTCATCTATTTGATATAATAATAATTTTGTTGATAGTTATAATTATTTAGGAAAAATGCATTACTATAAAAATAGGTCCTATTTAGTTGTAACGATTTTATAATTCAGCTTGATGATGTAGTGTTACTCGATGATTAAAAGAAAATCACATGAATTTAATTAGTGTAACACTTAATCCATTCTTGAATAATTCGACAAACACATTGTAAAATGGAATTGGCTGGTAATTCGAAGAAACAGCGATAAAATATTAATTATACTTAAGATGGAGGCAGAGCAGAAAAAAGATTTGTTCATGTAAATTTTTAGATTAAATTGAAAGTACTTCCATAAAGAATTAAGATCTTCGATGTTGCATTGATCCTATGTTGCGGAATTTTCTGTACAAACTGGCAAGAACCAGTTAAATAACGTAAGGGTGTGTCAATTTATAGAAAATAATCATACCATAATTACTACCCAAAGTGTTTTGATTTGTTTAATAAATGGCACGACTCTATTCTTCGGAAACCTTTGGAAAAGAAATATGCTTCAAATCTATCTGAATAATTTAAAAAATTAGATTTGAAAAATAACTAAAACATGCAAAGATTTGGTACAAATATCGAAAAACCTTTTGGACAAATCATCTTCATCTTGGCGTTTGTTTGTGCTTTTTTTCCATTGAGAAGATGCAATGCGAATGATTGGTGTCCTCAGTTTTCTGATATTGGTTGTAACATGTAAGGAAGAATTCAATTTGATTAGATGGTATCATCTTCGACTGGTGGTCCCATAGCATTCCCGCATTCTTCCCATGCATTCCCGCATTTTTCCCATGCATTCCAGCATTTCTCCCATACATTCACGCATGCCCCATACATTACGGCATCCCCATATTCCTTCCCGCATCCCTCCCATGCATTTCCGCATCCCTCCATGCATTCCCGCATCACCTATACATTCCCGCATTCCGCCCATGCATTCCCCCATCTCTCCACGCATTCCCGCTTCCGTCGCCAAAGAAATGACAACATGGTAGATTTCTATACATGACCGGATAAATATGCAGTCATGCAGGTCCCTAAGTATGTAAAAAAAATTCCACACGTTAGCATGGAGTTATTAGTTTGGTTATTTTTTACGTAAAATTGATGACCTCTAGAGGTCAAGTAAGATGCTGAAAAGAAAGATTAGATACTTCTGCGCAAACTCCTAAATTCCCAGATTAAAAAAAAATAACTCTTTCGTAATAACGAAAATAAAAACGACCGGATGAAAATCCGTTCGCGCAGGCTGTGCCAGTTAAAGGTGACACAAAATTAACTGTTAAGATTCATGATGCATTAGATACACAATTATGACAAAAATTGGAAGTGAAGTTAGCTGACACATTTTAACAATTAATAGGGAAAGCGGCGGGCCAAATTCATATTTTTTAATTAATAATTTTTAACAATTTATTAATAATTATTATAAATAAATATATTTATATATAATTATATTATATAAATATTTATATAGTTATATAATTGTTATTATATTATTAATATTGTATTAATATAATATAAATAATTGTATAATATTTATTATATTTATAATATAAATATATTATTATTAATAATTATTATTATAAATAAATAAAATTAATAATAAGTATTAAAATAATTTTTTAACAATTTATAATAGTTTTTAATTTCAATTTTGCTTGTTGTCCTTCAACCACAAACCAACTTCACTCCCTCCAACTTTTGAATTTCGCGTTATTTGAATTCTCAAATCTTTTTTGGGAGAAAGCGACTTTCTACGGAATAATTTGGCCATGGCTGTATGATACTACCACATAGGGAAGAGGAAGCATGAGTATAGTAGTCAGCTATAGCCTCATCTTTCTGCGTACACCATGCACACTGTTGTTGCCAAGGCTGAGTTTCATAAATTCTTTAACGTTATCTGATACAGTCGTTAATTAGAATTGGTAATGATTCTGATTGTAATATCGCATAAATTGATTAGCTTATCTTAATTCATAATTGGGTTACATTGAATGGCATGATTAGTTATCATGCAACCCGTTGTTTCATGTTTACTATAAAACTGTTGTGCCCCAAAATTTTAAAATTATTCATTTCTATACGTTTTATTTAAAACTTCCAACAGAAAATCATAATGAAGGTCGCACTTTTAGTTTTTGTCGTTGGTATAGCGGTTGCTTCAACATCTCCTGGTGAGTACACTTTAATGAAACATTTATCCGTTTATTAAACACAAGTTTTGTCGTTACATATTAGTGCGCCGCATGGCTCTGGCTCATGAGCTGGCTCAATGGCTCTGGCTCTGGCTCTGGCTCTGGCTCGAGCTGGCTCACAAAAATTTCTGTGCCAGAGCCAGTGCATGACTCTGGCTCACATAGTAATTTTGAGCCAGAGCCATGGCTCATGAGCCAGCTCAACGAAACTTGTGAGCCCTGGCTCAATGGCTCAAGTTTTCCCCTAAAATTTCCCACTTTTCCCCTAATTTTTCATTTTGTTTTTTTACCAAATCATCACTTTTTATTAATTTTCGGAATTTTTGGTCACTGAAAGTCAATTTGCCTTTACCCAGTTCATAATTATGATTTGTGTTGGTTTATTCTCACTAGATCATTCTCACTTTTAGCAAAATGTGCTTATTAACGGGAAAAATTTGTTTTTTATGTTGAGCCATGACCCATGGCTCTGGCTCATGAGCCAGCTCAACAAAAGTGCGGAGCCAGAGCCATGGCTTATGAGCTGGCTCACCGCTCAAGTGAGCCAGTGGCTCTGGCTCACGCCAAAAGCTGAGCCATGCGGAACACTATATACATATGAAGTATTACAGCAGCCCGGGAAAGTATTACATAAAACGTTATTACGGGGTTGTTTTGAAAGGAAATTAAAATTATTCATTTATTATTATTATAAACCAACATATTATATTATACTATGAATATATAGTAAACATTATATTATATAAATATATATGTATAAATTATTGTGACGATTCGCAAACATGTAATCAAAACATTATTTTATATAAAATACAATAATTTATGATAAGAGATGTTGAGATGAGAGTAAACCCAAATGTCATCAAATGGGGCATAAATACACATTGTCCAACTCACTCAACAGTGTACTTACCGACTCCTCTATATACATCCGTGCTGTGTCCTATTACATTCCAACGCTAATTTCACACAACAATCCAAATCGCAACTAATGCCATGTGAGTTAAACTGCAATTTAGCCTTCCAAATCACATCCCTCATTATAAACACCATTCAAAATATCCGTCGCCGAGTCCTTATTTACTGCCACGACTGTGTCTGAATATAGTCTAACACCACGTAAAATTTGATTCAGTAGTTATATCGTGTTATAGAATAATTGATAGAATATTACATACCATCACGTTTGAATATTTTAGTGAAAACAAAGGCTGTTGACTGGACTGCGGTAGAGCAGGAATTGCAAGTGTCTTACAAAATTGTGGGTGAATCAGTGGAAAAGTTGAAGGAATTAGCTATTGCAGGAGATAAAGACATTGGAGGCAAAATTGCTGCAAGGCTTGACATAGCAGCGGCAGATGCTCAAGTAGTTTTTGACAAAGTGTTGGCACAAGTTGAAGATCAAAGCCTTACTGCGGATCAGTACAGAGCATATGCACGTAAAGTTGGAGAAATTTTTGATGGAGCGATCGAGGAATTGAAAGACCTAATCTACTCACTTCCAGAAAAAGTATACAAAGAAATATTTGAGGTTATCGAAGCAACTCGAGAAGCCTTCATAGCTTCTACAGAAAGAATTATAGACCTTCTGTCACAATAACAAATATGATGTCCGCTGTAACATATTTACTATATGTGAATAAAAGTACATTTAATAAAATAAACATGTTCTGCATAGATGTTAAAATTTGAAATATAACTTTGATCTGATCATAATTGGATTTTATTGCTCAGAATTTGTTCTACTACATAATCGATTGCAAAATTAAAGTTGAGGAAGTGTATTTTATAATTGTTTCAACTGCAATAAAAAAAAGGACTCTCAAGTTTATACCTCAGAATTTTTATTTCTCTTATATTCCTGATTACTCTGAAATGGCCGATGAACGCTTTATGCCGAGCCGTTGAGTAAGTATTTACACGTTTGTAAATATTTATACAGCAAATTAATTGTGCAAATATTTACACACCCTGTGCATTGTTGACACCTTCAATAATAATAAATCGTTGGCTGTTAAATAGTAGCGTGGGATATAGCGATGGAGGCCTGGATAATACCCGGCTAGAGTAATGTCAGCGTTGGGGTTAGGGTAATGTCTGGTGTAGGGTAATGCGTGGCATATTGTAATGTCGGGGTCGGGCAATGCCTAGCATATTGTTAAGTAGCATCGGATAATACCTGGAGTTGGGTAATAAGCGGAGTCGTGTGATTTCCTTGGTCGGGTAATGCCTGGAATGGTGTAATTCTTTTATTCTTCCCACAGCCCTCCCGAGTCTCCCCCCATTCCTCCAGTGGGTTCCCATAGCCCTCCCGTGAATTCCCGCAGCCCTCTTGTCGGTCCCCACAACCCTCCCGTCGGTTACCGCAGCCCTCTGAAGTATTTCCGCAGCGTTCCCGTAGTGTTTTTTTGTCTTCCCACGGTCTTTCTAGTCTTTCCCAGCCCTACCGTAGGTTCCCACAGCCCTCCCTTGGGTTCCCGCAGCTCTTCCCAGTTTTCCCACAGTTTTCCCACAGCTTTCCCGTGGGTTCCAGCAGTCCTCCATAGTCTTCCTACATCCCTCACGAGTCTTCCCGAAGCCCCCACTAGTCTTCCCGCATCCCCCACTAGTCTTCCCGCAGCCTTTCCATGGGTTTTCACAGCCCTCCCGTGGGTTCCCGCAGCCCTCTTAGTCTTCCACCTGCACTCCCGTGAGGTCCCGCATCCCTCTCGAGTCTTCCACAGCCCTTCCCTGGGTTATAATAAATTTCATTTGTTCAAATAAATGATGTTGTTAGGTTCGTCGACAAATGTCACCAATGACAAATGTCACCATTTGCAAATGAAACCGTTGCCAAATGTTACCAGTGGCAAATACCATCATTGTCAAAATTCACCATTGACAAATGTCAGCATAGATAAATGTCACCAGTGCCAAATGTCACCAGTGTCAAAAGTCATCATTGCCAAATTTCACCATTGACAAATGTCACCGTTCCCAAATTCCACCATTGACAAATACCATCATTGACAAATGTCACCATTGACAAATGTCACTTTCGACAAATGTCACTATTAACAAATGTCACCATTGACAAATGTCAGAAGTGACAAATGTCAATATTGCGACGACTGTCGCCGTTGACAAATGTCCATGTTCAGGTTAGGTTAGGGTACAACATTAGATGGACAGACGGATGGACGGGCGGACTTGTCAAATTTATTAACAATGAAAGGCGACGTCGCTAATTTGAGTATGTGTAAACGTTTACACTTGGATAGGCTTAACTGTTCCGCTGGCTGTTTTCTCATGTTAAATCATGTGTAAACGTTTGCACAGGTATAGGATTTTAAAATAATTAAGCCGGCTATAGATTTCTGATAATTTCTGGAAAATTTCCTACTACCAGGCTTCGACAAAATTTGGTTAAATGTTACCATGTAGTTGCGCAACGAAAATTGGTCGAGGTATATGTGGTTTCCCGAGGTAAGCCATAATGTATTATTTTTTTCGTAAAACGGCAACATCAAAGTATGTGTAAATAATCAGGGATATGGGGTGACAGATTCTGTGATTACACCGCAGATATTCTGTTGTCAATCCAACAGCAAGATAAGTACAGCTAATGATAACTTTATGACCAAGGACGCCGTTTCTTTGCATTTGCATAATCGCAGCGAAGCAACGCTAATTGGTGATACTTAGGATCTTCACGATTTATGAAAAATGGAGCCGTTTAACGCAATGTTAGTTCGCATAATAACGGATAATCTCAAGGTAAACGCATAATTTATTTTGCGTCGCACTTTTACAGTTTTTAGTACATTTTGTACCATCGTAAGAGCACATTGTTGTTCGAATACCAATAATTTGACGATTTTATTTATCGAACACATTTAACTAATTTAATGTAAAATTTTTTGCTAAATCTAGCAATATCTGGATGCGTTTCTTTGTCGGGGATAATAAAATTTTTAAATTCATGGCTCTAATTCAACTTGTTTTCGATACAGGGATATCCGTGGAACTCATATATAATGCACACAAATTCTTTTCAAGGTATTGATGTGCATCAGAAGGTCAATATAAGCTTTTAAATCACCGCGTATAATATCGCATAATTTTATTATCCATAATGTCAATTTTATCGTTCATAAATAATATATGTCTACTACTCCTTCAATTTCGAAGCACAATCAATCATTGTTATGGAATTGCCAACATTGCTAACTTCATACTAATAATTTTTGACAATACATGAACATTTCCACTATGTATTACAGAAATTATTACTATTACTATATTCACCCCTGTATCAGTAGCGCCTAACATAAGAAATCTTGAATCCAGAGCACCATATCACACAAGTTAGATACTATAAAAATTCAATCGTGTGGTAATTGAATAACATGTATTACATATTAACATGATAACAACTTACTACTTGAATACCGACATGCGACCTTGCGTATTAGTAGAGTTGGAATTGTCATAATTCTCATTAATGTTGTTGCATGATGCTGGACTGCATGCTAAAATATGTGTGACTATCGCTCAAGCCGTTGTAGCCTGAAATTTGAATATATTGTGGCGCGGCGTACCTTTGCATTGATTGGGATGAAGTAATTTAGGAAAATGGAAAGGGTAATAATTGGGTTCGAATGAAAGAGATGGAGAATGATAGTAATTGGGACTTGGATACACGGAGTACCTACAGTATTGGTTTCCTGTAGTACGGGAACGGGACTGGTTCTTTAGGTTGAACTCCTAGAGTATTGGGTTATCATCTATAAAGACACTTCTTCTCTACCTAAAGCGTCTTCTCTACTCTACTGGTTTCATGCAAGCCTAGAGTGAAGTGGATGAGTTTGGGTTGAGTTAGGTCTGGGCTGAGTAATCCGACTCTGCTATTGTCTTCAGTTCCCTACTCCTAGAGGTTTCTTTAGGAATTGGTGTTACCGGAGCCTGGTTCTCTTCTTCTACCTACAGGCCGGTCTCTCTCTCTCTCTGGACTCTCGCTCCTACAGGGCGGGATACTCTTCAACCTAGAGTTCTATACTCTAGTGCCTAACTGTTAGGAGCCTCTTCTACCTACAGGACAAGACAGTTACTTGTGTTTTTGGTTCTTGGGTAATGTCTCACCAAAACTATACCTAACTTAGTAAGATGATGTTACTTTACTGTAGGAACTGGACTGCTCTAAGAGTACTGTCCCTGTAGTGATTACCTTCTCTATAGGAACTCCGTCTCCAACAGGAACACTCGTTTCTTCCTACAGGAGCTCGCCTTCCTATAGTGACGACTCTTCTCCAACAGGAGACCTTCCTACAGGGACTGCTCTTCTCCTATAGGAGCTAACCATCCTATAGTGACGACTCTTCTCCTACAGGAGCCTACCTTCCTAGAGTGACGACTCTTCTCCTACAGGAGCTAACCTTCCTAGAGTGTCTACTCTTCTCCTACAGGAGCCTACCTTCCTAGAGTATCTACTCTTCTCCTACAGGAGCTGAGTTACTGGTTACTCGGACTAAAGACCGATGGTCTTACCTAACAAGTGATGTCTTCTCCGAAGGGAAGGTTTGGGAATTGCGATGAGTTCTCCGGCACCGGATCCCCGGGGTCACCGAAGTCTTGCTGAATTGCAGAGCTTCCCAGTGACACCGGTGTAAACGGTGAAACCGGAGGGATATAAGAGCAGTGTTGTAAACGACGAGAAATCCGATGCTCGCTCAAGAGTTGGAGGGTGCCACGCGGGGCTTTTGACCCTAAGTGAGGATGGAGCCTCACCGAGTCTACGGTCTCTCTAGAATAAAATGTCACTTACAACGCTTTTCCGGGGAGGGATTTCGTTCTTCACTCTCTCTCTCTCCCGAAGTCCGATCCAATAACAACCAAGTCACAGCTCACACAATTAATTGAAGGATTATCTTATTTATTCACAGATGATAATAATCGCTAAACTCTTAATAGAATAGAATAATAGAATTTTAGGAAAGCTATTGTCCCTACCTTTTTGATAAGCTGATACTTAGCGCCTAATACTCTACTCCGTTGAGAGACAAAACCTCAATGGGAACCCCCCCCCCCTGAGGTGAAGACTCTACTCCTATTTATGGTATCGCTTCTTACCACAAAAGGAGTGCCCATTTCCTATCTCTAACGAATTCTCCTAAGCCCGTTCACACATCCTTACGGAGAAATGAATGGACCCAGAGGAAACCTTATTACCCCTAAACTTTACTCCAAATTTATTCCTAATTTCAGGATTCCCGAGTACTAGGGAAGTGCCGGATTTCTGGCTGCGCCACAATATAGTGGTTGCATTTAAGAACCAAATGCTTTAACTTTTGAGTAATTGCAGCGAACATGATTTTCAACTGTTAGATATCACACTCTTCTTTTCTTTGAATCTTGTGTTTACTTTATTGCCACTATCAATCACTTGTTTTAGCACCGGCTTGTAAAAGTTTTCAAGAGATAAGTTGTAAGAATATTTAAATCTATTAAAAACGCAAAGTATCCATCATTTCTATTCATAAGGAACTACGATAGTACTACTCTATTTCGTTTCAATAAATTTCCAATGATAAGAATTTTTTTAGAAGGCTAGTCTTTTGTATGACGTGCGACTTATTGGTTAGCATGTCACGGACCGGTACGCAGGGTATAGTATAACTCAACTTTACTCAACAGTTAGAATAAATTTCTCATTGAGTCAACTCCCTATTTCTTATATTTCAGTGAGTCAGAGTAAAATTTTGATTCTTCAATGTACAGTATGTTAGGTAGCGAAGAAGTTTTTTTTTCTATTAATGTCCTAATCTGTTCCTCAGTGAGTTGTGGTGATCAAAAGTTCCCCAGCGTGACCATACTCGACCATACTCAGATACAATTCAGAGTTGGTCTCCCACAAGGTAACATTTTTCATGTACACTTAATTTTCAACCTTCGAATTTAAAACCATTGTTTTCAAAGACTCGAACACCTGAGGCATGACTCTTACAGTGGCTCTGAATTAGGAGTCGGGAGTCATTTGGTGACTGACTCCTTTGTGTTAGAACTCATCCAGTCATGATTATATACCGACATGCGAAAATGAGCATAGTGCACTAATTTTCCATATTTCCCATCTACTTTTACCATTAACTATATGTATTTTCTAATTTCGGATTGTCATGCACGAGTTTACATAGTTTGTATTACATGACGCATATTTATTTATTTTTATTTCATTATGCAGATTTTTTTTAATCAAGGTCACCTCCGAAAATCAAGGAGTCATACTTATGGATCCGAAAGTCGGACTCAAAATGTTTAGAGATTCGGTGACTCTGACTCATCTAAACTGTGAGTCATGATGAGAACTAGTTAAAACTTTCGTCGTTGACACTAGTGGAAACTTTCTTCAAGTCGGAAAATTTTGCTTTTGAATTGGATACAGAGGGTCTTTTTCACATTAGAGCATGTTCGGTTAGAGAATGTTTGGATTTATCTCAATTAATTAAACAAGGAAGAAATTAAATGCGCGGCTAAAAACATTAGTATTGCATGAATAAAAAATAGTTCCGAGGGAATAAAATCCTACCCAGGTTAAATATTATCTAGAAGGAAAGCAAATTTTCGAAAATATATAAAAACATTTGCGAGGAAAAAGAATTTTTTAATACTTGTATTTTACGCTGCCAAAAAAATTTTCACCCACAAACTTGGGCAACTCAAGTGACAGAATTAGACAATTTGAGATTGGACATTTAACATAATTGGAAATTTTGTATTAAATTTCCAATTATGATAAATGTCCAGTCTCAAATTATGAATTAGATTACGCTTTGAATGTGCCCAGATATGTTGCATCGTTCATGGGATGCATCATGAGATACAACCCTTTCCTTACCAATAGTTTAGAGTTTCCCTACGAACAAAAAGAAAAGGTTAAAAAAAATTCTTCTTCGCTACCTAACATACTGTACGTGAGTAAGTCAAAATCTTTCTTCTACTTTGAATCCTTAGCATCGTGTGCTCTACAGTGGACATGTAACTGAGTTGACTCACGTGGCTATATGTTTTCATTGTGTCTGAATCATGAAAAACATTTTCAGTTGAGTGACTCTATAATCTTCTGCTAAGTCAGCTTCATGCGATACTCTTGTGATGAGTCTGATGCATAATGTCTTCTTATGTGCGATGACGTTTTATGTTCGATTATATAGGGTATAATGACAATTGTACTCAAAATGTTATAACCAAAACCTCAAAAACACTTACTTGGAAATTTAAATTCAGGGGAAATTAGTGGAATGTGCGGTTGAGTGTGAATTGATAAACTAGAACTACACTCCTTAACAATTATACGAAGAATTGGCAATGAATTTTCATTATTAGACCATGGCAAGCTGCACTATAAAATAAGCATTTCTCGTAACATCAGTGAGAGTACAGTAGCGAATCACTCTTAATTCTTACAATGGAGTTTACTGGAGTTAACATCATACTACTTGCTTCAGTTGGAAGCATTTTGTTAGGACTAGGTTGGTGAAAAGTTTAAACATTAGTGTTTCTTTTACTACTTGTATACAGAGTGCTGAGTATTTCACGACTAAGCTGAGATACCCACACTAGACTTCTATCACACACTCTTCCCTTTGATTTCAAGTTTTATCAAGGAGGTAAATGGGTGATAGTAGTGTGGTGTGGGTATTCCAGTCCAGTCGTGAAATTCTCACTCTGTACAATGGCCCATTAAGATTTCAGTTTATATAATAAAAAATATTTTACTCAAGCTGCCAGTTGATTTATAATGGTTGAATACTCTATATTTAAGCATACTAATATTTTGGTTCTTGTTTAAATAGTTTTATATTTTGTAAATATTGGAAGCAAAAACAAAAAAAAAGAAGATATGGTCATTGGTAGGGTATGACCAATCAATTAAAAGAATAATTAATTTAAATTTAAATAAATGAAAATAAATTAATAAATAAATTTTCCAAAATGGAGGAAAGAAAGGAACTTGGTTCCTTTTACTCTCTGAAAAGTTATCTGAGCGTTGTCTTCAGACAACGCTCCCTATAGCATATACAAAAACTTATATAAAAATAGTAATAAGTAGTAGTAATAATAATTTTAAGAAAAACCTAGCCTAGGGAGGGACTTTACTTTAATTATAGAAAAGAAAGGGATTTTGAGGCGATGGTTTCTTGTAATCCTGTTGCTGTATCTTGAGGTGAGGGGTACAGCAACACAGTAACGGGATGATGACGACGGGAGGGAACTCCTGTTCCCTCAATATGAGTACAGTAGAAAGGATTGAGTCTTATGCTCAAATTCCCACAATGTGGAATAACTTATACAAATTTACTCAACATTTTAAGAATTTTTAGGAAGTTTAGCGACACACGTAGGCTTTTAGACATGTAACTTTATTCCAAATTACTAAGCGATTTCTTCAAACTAAATTTTATATTCAAAAGCAAAAAAATTGATTTCTGGTAGTCTTGAAGTCAAAACTCTGTTAACACTTAATCTTAAAATTTTAAGATGGTCATTACAGAATAATTTCTATACCAGTTAGAAATAATCTTACATTAACGTCTAAGTGAAAATGTATTAAATGAAATTTTATGACAGATTAAATTCACAAACCGGAAGTCTACAAACAATTAAAAACATAGGGTAATGAAACATATTACATATAAATAGTAAATAATACGCCTTACTACCTTCGACGCCAGTACTTTCACCGTTTAAAGTAGTACGGTCAAATTCAGAAATTTAGACATTCATCATTATATGAAGAATAACCAGCTAGCCCTTCAACACTCGGAACGAGGCTGTTTTTATTTAAAAACGTGCATAAATGGGGCTAGGTATAGCGGGTATGTAGGGAAGTAACAGGAGAAGGCAAATTAGCCATTCCCATACCCCGCAAACATTTCTTACACTATAGTCCGCTATATTGCAGGAATGTTTTTTTAGTTTGGTAATGAATTTTTTTTATGGATTATACTTGAGTACGCTGGTGGGGCTTCTTGTTGTTCTACATTATCACTATTAGGCGTTGTATTTGCTTGGTGTCTTTCAACAACCACTTCACACAAGTCGTTTGTCTGTCCGGACCACCTGTAATCAATAAATTGTCATTTTTTTATATGCAATTAAATAAAATATTTTTATTACAGTGTGAAGGGATAGGATAATATACAGTTTATTGCATCAACAAGAATATCACTATTTTCTGGAAAACTTTCATTTAATACCAAGATATTATGTTATCTCTCTATTTAATTCGAGTTAGGTTGGTGGAGGAATAGATTAACAGAAAAGTTTTTTTTTTTTTCAAAAATTTTCATCCTTTTTGAAAAATTTGAGTTTTTTGAAGAGACTGTCAAGTATTTAGAGACATTATATCTTCGATCGATATATCACATGGTAAGAATAGAAATCACAATAGCTCAAACCGAAGACTCTGCTCCGCTTCGACCTAGCACCCGCTATATACTTTGCGTTGTCAAGATTTTGCGATTAAAAAAGTGAAGTATAATTTTTAGGGAATTTGATTTTTTTACATTCATAAAATTCTCGAATAATACTGTATTTTGTCCTGCCAAGACAAACCAAAGCATATGAATAGATTAAAGTTAGTCGATGATGCTAGTTTTGGATTAAATATTTTTTGAATTTCTCAGATGAAGATTTTACAGGTAGCAGGATGTGCTATTTCAAACTTAAGTGAACATTGCATGTTCACCACAAAGTGTAAGAGAAATGGGTGCCATGCCATTGGTTTGTCCTTTCGATTTTGATTTAATCATTCCATGCATCAAGTGAAAGCACTCAATGTCTGCATTTTTAGAAAGGTGTAGAATTTTTGATCATGTATTGTACAACATAATGCCATATAACTTGTTAACGTTGTACTTAACCTTAAATATCCGTTGCCGGAATCCAACCTTCTGGACTTTACAATTCAATAATGCAAGTAGTATGGTCCCTACAGCCCGTAATGTTATTTTATTAACATTACGGGCTGTAGGCCTTTCCAGCCGAATCGGTAACACCGAATCAACTCTCACAAATCTGTATAAATTTGATTTCTTGGAAGGAGCTAAAGATTTTAAGTGAATGAAATGTATGTACTTAAAATATAGAATATATAAATGTGTGTCATTAGTTGTCTGTTAGTAACAAGCCAACCTCAATAGAGAATGGACAATTTCTACGTACATCTGCAAAGTGATGCATTTCCAGCATTTTTTCCAACTAATACTATATCAAATTTTCGAAATCAGTTGTCTAGACCATTTAATTTAGACAGTAGTACATACGAAGTTGCATTGGCTGAATGTATATATACGTTTACCAAGGATGGGCAAGATACTTGTATTTTGAAAATACAGTATCTAAGATACAGTATTTAAGATACATTATGTATTTTGTATCTTCTATCTTGACTAAAAACTTTCTTGAGTATCTTGTATTTTGTATTTTGGCAGAAATTTTGATAAGGATTTTTAGGATCTTGTATCTTATTAAACTTCTTTGTATTTTTGTATTTTCAAGATACGATGAAGCAAAATACTTTTCACGTCTAATCTAATCATGTATACATTCCAATGTTTGGCAGTGTAAGTCTGGTTTCGGTAAGCCAATTTATGATGTTTGAAATGGGTTTCGAAGTGCAGGCTCGTGTACCCCTGTTTTCAACGAAGATTACCATAGTGTATTTCAGTCAGGAGTTAATACCGTTATATCGGATCCANCGTGTACCCCTGTTTTCAACGAAGATTACCATAGTGTATTTCAGTCAGGAGTTAATACCGTTATATCGGATCCAGGGTCGGTTACAACGCACAATAGGCTATTTCTAAACAAAATTCACTTATNAATTAAGATTTCAGTTTATATAATAATAAATATTTTACTCAAGCTGTCAGTTGATTTATAAGGGTTGCATACTCTATATTTAAGCATACTAATATTTTGGTTCATGTTTAAATAATTTTATATTTTGTAACCATTGTAAACAAAACCTTGCAATTAGTTCACATGTGGTTGTTTGTACAGTGTGTAACACTAAACCTAACGAGGGTTTGTTCCTTGCTCGTTGCTGGAGAAAGCAGTTCGTTAAGATTTTTTTACAAATTTTTCCGGTGATTTTTTTCTGACCTTGAAAGCACTTGCAAACTAGCCTTAAACGGGATTTAAATCTATGGTAGACGATTTATAATCTATGGTACGTACCATGGATTTAAATACATTGTTGGCAATTTATAATCTATGGTGATGACGTCGTACCATAGATTATAATCCCAAACCATGTATTATAATATATGGTATTTCTGCGCAATTGCGCTAGTGACCCAGTGACCCCTGACCTCCGGGAAATGTTTTAAATGAAACTTTGAGCATTTATCTTCAATTTGGTCTTTGGAGAATTAAAATAAATCCTTCAGTTCTCGAGATATTCAAGTTTAAAAAACGCACCATGATGGGTAACCTATACCTCAAGTCCGTCTGCTTCACAAATTATCTACGTAAAAAGTTAAATTCAAAAATTTCTGGGACTGATTTTCCTAACTCATTACTTCGAATTTCTTCAACTCATTTTTTACTTTTGTATATTAACACTACTGGTTAATTTAATAATTTATTTATTATATCGCAGCAACGTATATTACAAAAAAATGGTGTTCATTGTTTCAACCGATTTTCCCTTTATATGTTCCCATCCATCGAACACTTGTCGAGAAGTTTTCAAAAAATCCACCGTCATTTCCATAGGAACACTATGATCCATTATGTGATGATACTATTTGTAATGAGTTAACTGACGCCCGTTGTTCACCTAACTCCAACGTGTCCTTCCTCCGGATGATTCTTCTGATGATGTTAAAAATTTCAATTTATACCCAACGTCACTGTAACTCTATGGTTGCTTGAGTGATGCGTCGAGTGATATTTCACTTTAAAGAATCAATTCACGGTTGTTATAACGCCTCACTTCCTCTGTCTCTTTCTCTAACTTAAACAAAGTTGATAGTCAACCAACTTCGCGACAGCGCACGGGAGAGTTAGGATAGAGTAACGTCTACATCGAGCTTGAATTCGTCATTGGAATAAAAATATTGATTATGCCTTTAGAATTTCTCATTTCATCTTTATCAAGGATTGCTTCGTACGATTGATTCGTATTAGCTACAATACATCACTCATATGATGTATTCAAAAATAAGTTAACACACTCATTGAAAAACTTTATCAGGTAAACCAGTAAATTTTTTCGTGACACAAATTGGTACTAAGTCGATAATTCTCTAAATAATTTTATCACTAATAGCATTAAATGAGATTGGATTCCTTATTTTCACGTACACCGATATATATGCGGTTATCAAACTGTTGCTCCGTGCTCTGATACATTGTTTCTTATGGAGAAAAGAGGATTTATTTTTAAACTCAAATATCTCGAGAACGGAAGGGTTTATTTTAATTCTGCAAAGACCAAATTGAAGATAAATGCTCAAAGTTTCATTTCAAATATTTCCCGGAGGTCAGGGGTCACTGGGTGACTAGCGTAATTGTGCAGAAATACCATATATTATAATACATGGTTTGGGATTATAATCTATGGTACGACGTCATCACCATAGATTATAAATAGCCAACAATGTATTTAAATCCGTGGTACGTACCATAGATTATAAATTGTCTACCATAGATTTAAATCCCGTTTAAGGCTACACTGACTTGCATATTGTTCTACATTGAAAAGAAACCGAACTTGTTAGAATCATAATTTTAGTATCACTGGTTAAAAAGTTGCAACTGTTTTAAAATTTAAGTGTTAGAATCAAATTCTAAGACTTTATGTCACATGTAATTTAACCCCAATTTTGCAATTTTCAAATTGCTGTGACTTTTTAAACAGTGATTCTAAATTTCTTATTTTGTAACGTGTTCCAATACTGTTCAATATAGAACACTTTGCAAGTGGTTTCAAGGTCAGAAAAAAATTAGCACAGAAAAAACATGTAAAAAGCTTAATGAACGGCTTTCTCCGCTTGGAGTTTTTTAACATTATATTCACCATTTCAAAAATTTTCAAAGTTTTTTCCCATAAGTAGTGATTGAATATCCCGAAAAGCTAAACGGGAAATTTCGAGAAAATCGGGAAATGGTTTCCCGAGGGTACCACGAGAATTCCCGGTCGGGAAATAAATAAATAATTTTTTTTAATTAAACTGGGCTAAAGAGTAGTGGTCAGTCACGTATTTTGTAAAAATAGAACCAAACGTGCGGCATCATCTAGTCAATGCCAATAGAGAAAATTAGTTAGGTTTGCAGTGCGAATGGGGTCACCGGGACGAGTCAGCAAAAGTCAGTTTTTATTTTTAATTAAATTTGAAACAATAAACACAAATAGCCCATAAATAAGGTGTTCGAGGAGTTGTAGGAGGTGTGGCAGAGTGGTTTCGATTGAATTTTGTTCCTGTGAGAAAGTGAGTAGCAGGAGTTCGAGTCCTGATAAACTCTTAATACTTTTCTCCCCTTGTTTGGAATTTCACTTTGTTTGATTAGCTTTTCGACTGCCATTGAATTTTGTTCATTTCGTAACTCAGCAAAGGCTAGGGNCCATAAATAAGGTGTTCGAGGAGTTGTAGGAGGTGTGGCAGAGTGGTTTCGATTGAATTTTGTTCCTGTGAGATAGTGAGTAGCAGGAGTTCGAGTCCTGATAAACTCTTACTACTTTTCTCCCCTTGTTTGAAATTTCACTTTGTTTGATTAGCTTTTCGACTGCCATTGAATTTTGTTCATTTCGTAACTCAGCAAAGGCTAGGGGCCAATGGTCTAAACATGGGCTAAACGACTGGAAATATGTCCGTCCTCATTTTGACACCATAGCAGACTAAACGAATGGATAAACGTCCGTCCATGCTTTGAAACGATGCCACATGTTATATTATTTGTAAATTATGTGGTACGTTCAATAAAAATGTCGGGAAGGGCTGTGGAAATATCCGGGAGG
>NIPM01000103.1:1205-34407 GCA_002738285.1 Holacanthella duospinosa
GGTGAATTAGAGTATCGCATGACTCGCATTATAGCCTGAGTCAGAGTCATTGACTCATTGAGTCGACTCTCTGACTCTTTGGGTTTAGTGAGTCAGAGTCAGAGTCAGAGTCAAAGTTTAAATTTTTTGGGAGTCGACTCACTCTTTTGNTTTAGTGAGTCAGAGTCAGAGTCAGAGTCAAAGTTTAAATTTTTTGGGAGTCGACTCACTCTTTTGGGTTTTTGGCCTGTGAGTCAGAGTCAATGACTCATGAGTCAAAGAGTCGACTCAAGAGTCAGATNTTTGGGTTTTTGGCCTGTGAGTCAGAGTCAATGACTCATGAGTCAAAGAGTCGACTCAAGAGTCAGATGACAATTTTTTTCAATTAATTAAAACAAATTGCTTACTCGTCTAACAGATACAATTTATTTTTAATTCACATCAATTAAAAGTAAGAGTTAGTTCCCTGTCATTTTTTGTGACACGAAATCGGAGACAATTTCTCAAAATAATTCCTGGTTTTTGCATTTCATAGGCCTTTACACAAAGGTACTTACACTTGAAATCAAACGGAAGAGTGGGTGAGAGTAAGGTAGTGTGGGTATCTNAGGCCTTTACACAAAGGTACTTACACTTGAAATCAAACGGAAGAGTGGGTGAGAGTAAGGTAGTGTGGGTATCTCTCTCTAGTTGTTAAAAAAACACCAGTATTATGTCTGATGCAATCGCATGAGACGGAATGGAATGTTCTAGGCATGGGTTGCAAAAAGTTGACTCTTTNAGTATTATGTCTGATGCAATCGCATGAGACGGAATGGAATGTTCTAGGCATGGGTTGCAAAAAGTTGACTCTTTTCCTGAAGAGTCGAGTCAGAGTCAGACTTCAATACTAAAGAGTCAAGAGTCAACGACTCTCCGAGTCGACTCTCTGACTCTTTGGTTTTAGTGAGTCAGAGTCAAACTCAAAAATATTGTGAATCGACTCTGACTCATGAGTCAAGAGTCGACTCCTGAGTCAGAGTCATGCGATACTCTAGGGTGAATGGAATGTCCTTATAAAAAAGTATTTTAAGTATTGTTGGTTTTTAGGCATTGGGAAGTACTTTCGAAAGTATTTTCGAATATTAAGTAATTAAAAAGTTCTTTGTNATTGTTGGTTTTTAGGCATTGGGAAGTACTTTCGAAAGTATTTTCGAATATTAAGTAATTAAAAAGTTCTTTGTCAAGTAATTTGATGTATTAATTGTTTTTCGGGGAAAATTTCCCCCATATTCGCTCTGAATTTGTCGATGAGTCAAATTGATAACCTGCAGAGCGTAAAAGTTAAGTTTTGTTCAAAAAAGTATATTTAAAATTATATTATACATCCATTAAATTTTGGGTAAAGCGAATTTCGAGGGACCGAAATACAATCAAACCAAATTGGCCAGTCGGGGCCCGAAGTTGTAAAACCGAACCATCAGTTTCAACAAACGCTTTTTCGCGGTCCCAATTACAATAGACACATGATTTTTCGTCGGTTAACACGAGCGCTAAATAATTGTATACTTTCTGGAGAAACTTAAACTTCTTTTTAGAAGAAATTTAATGAAAATACTCTTTAGNCGCTAAATAATTGTATACTTTCTGGAGAAACTTAAACTTCTTTTTAGAAGAAATTTAATGAAAATACTCTTTAGAATGTATTTTCAAACGAAGGAACTGTTTTAGTTATATGTTTGTCTAAAATTTATCATTATGAATTATACTAATACTTCGGCTATGATGAATCAATTACTCCCTATAGTTTGTTCAGCTTACTCTTAAGCTGAACCTCGGCTATCACAACCAAATATTTTGGTCCATCGGCTCTCGGCTTATCCGAGATTTACTCAAATTGTCCGTGGTAGCCGAGGTTAGGCTTAGGCATGAACAGGACAAACATCAGGGAATAATTTGGTTGTCTTAACTTATACAATTCAGGTTCAGATTTAAATAGATTTATTTCAATGTCTTTTCACTTTCAGCCTCCATAAATATAAAATATATGAGGTTGTACTATAATAAAATAGTTCATAACGGTTGATTGTTGTGAAGATAGAAATAGCTAAAGCTATATCGTTCTTATATTNACTATAATAAAATAGTTCATAACGGTTGATTGTTGTGAAGATAGAAATAGCTAAAGCTATATCGTTCTTATATTCTGTTCCATTTTAACGTTTGAAAACGTATCTTAAAAAAAATTTCAATCAATTTCGTAAAAAGTTTCTCCAAAAATTTCTAATTTATATGGTGTTAAACTAATATAAAAATCATCTGACTTATGTACAGGGATAACCAAATTAACCCGGACCTTCTTTCTTCGCCTTTCACCAAAAACGGCTTCGGGCAGCCGGTACACAATGAAAAAGAAGTTAGCCGACAAATTTTTCAATTTATTTGTTCAAGTTGAACAATGAAAAACACATACACTGTGGGGATTTGAGCATAAGACTCAATCTCCACTACTGTACTCATAAATGAGACAGTAGACTCCTTACCTGGCAATGAATGACCAGGAAGGAGAGTTTCGGAGTTGTATTGAGTTTGAGAACAGGATTGCCCAACTAGGCTCTGTAGCACAAATGGTTAGTGCGTTGGGTCCGNAGGGAATACAATTGGTCACCTTGACCCCTCATGTCGTGTGGTCACCGCAGTGAAAAAGTTTGTAAGGAAAAGTTACTTGCGTAATTGAATTGAACGACTTTTGTAGAGGTCATTTTCAGGTAGAAAGTCAAAAAAATTGTACATGATCCAAGACTTAGTGACCACTTAAGGTCACCGGAGAGAAAAATTATACTAAGAAAAGTTGTTCACCTGCTGATGTCAAACAACATTTGTAGAGGTCATTTTACACGTTTTCAGAAATGACCTGACCTTTGACCTCAAGAGGTCACCACAGATAAAAAATGTCATTAGGAAAAGTTGGTCACCGAATCATTCTAAACAACATTTGCAGAGGTTATTTGGTCTCTCAAGAGGGACACATAACACGGTTGTGAAATTTTTTCGTTTTTTTAAATTTTTTAAATTTTAAACAACTTCAACAAGTGGTCACAGAAAAATTTTATTAGGAAAAGTTGGTCACAGAACTATTCTAAGCAACATTTGTAGAGGCCATTTCATTCCTCAGGAGTGACACATAACACGGTTCTGAAATTTTTTTTTTTTGAGCCCCCTTTGGTTAAATCAAACCGCCAAATTTACACCCTCCATTTTTAAATTCGCGCTATTTATTTGCTGTCTCAATTTTTTTTGATGGTAGCTACTTTCTACGGTCCGGGTTAATTTGGTTATCCCTGTACTAGAGCTGCGATAAAGTGTTCTAATTAATCATTCCTTAACCAATAACTAAAACCATTTGATTTTTAAGCTCCAAATTTGCATACAACCGGGTTTTTAGGCTTCAATTGAGTGAATTGATTCAAAAATTTTTAATTACTTACCAAACATAATAAAGCATTGCTAATTATTTTATACTTTTTTATCAGTATTTCGACAATTTTTGGCAAGTATTTAAGTTAAGTAAAACGCTGTTTTTTAGAAAGTATATATCCGCCCTCTGGCGATGAGCAAAGTTAAATGTTCAAATTATTTTGAAGTTTTGAGGATTCTAATTTTGTCTCTTGCAGTTTGTCCACTAGATGAAGCCAATTTCGTCCATCGGAAAGCAGACTGCACCAAAGGTCTTGCTACAAGTAAGCGACTTATTTTTTTCACTTACGCTGTCTCTTTTGCTTTATCTTTTAATTATAATATTGTAGGAATTTATACACTGGAGGTCAGAATTTAGAACACATGTAGAAAGTTTTCTCATCATAAGCATACCATTTTATAAAAATTTGGTCAGTTTTTTAGAATTGTGCACCGCATGACAAAATTATTTATAAACAAAACTAACCTAACCCAAACTTTTTCTAATTCTCGTAGTTTCTAAATAAATTCATTGTTAACTTTTTGCTTCATTACAAAGAACCGATATTGTGCATTTCTTGATAAATCCTTGAACAAAAATTATGTGTATATTAATAATTAATTACTTTGCAATTTTCAAGTGTCTCAAAAATATCATCAAGCTTGATTAAAATAACTGTTGAAACAGGAAGTATTTATTTCCGCATCATCTCAAAAACTAAGAGAAATGAATTAGTGGCTATCCATCTTAGGGTGAGCTAAGACTTATGAGATGAAGAGACTTTTTAGAATTTGCGACGCACATAATATATGATCCCCTACTGCCTCAACAGCTGTGTAGTAGTATCTGTAAATTTAAATTAAGTCCAACGGTTTGGTAATTAAAAAAAATTTGTTTTATCTTTGACGAAGTCTCATAAAAAAGAACAGATTTTGAAAAAAAAAATTTTTTTTTGACGAATTTGATGTAAAATATTTTAAAATAAGCGTTACTCTTAATTAATATTAATCTGAAATTAATTTGGTTAAATTTGAGTTTTTTTTATAAAACTTCAATGTTTTATAAATATTTTTAATTGGGTGTAGAGAATTCGTCAAGTAGCGTAGGCATTGCAAAAAAAANAACTTCAATGTTTTATAAATATTTTTAATTGGGTGTAGAGAATTCGTCAAGTAGCGTAGGCATTGCAAAAAAAACATTTGTAAAAAAATGAGTATGCTGTGCAATTAAATTTTGCAATATTTTGAAATTAATTATTTCGANAAAAAAAACATTTGTAAAAAAATGAGTATGCTGTGCAATTAAATTTTGCAATATTTTGAAATTAATTATTTCGAGTAAATTTTTGCGCACAAATTACATCAATGAATAATTTTGTTCTAATTTTAAATAATTTTACCAATGGCTGTTTCCANTTTTGCGCACAAATTACATCAATGAATAATTTTGTTCTAATTTTAAATAATTTTACCAATGGCTGTTTCCATAGGATGTTCAAAATAATGTCAGGTGTTAAATAACTTGAATCCGATTAATGCTGATTGATTCCCGAAAGTAAGACGATTGACTAAGTCCAGAAATTAAAGTAATGATAATTGAAAAATAATAGTGACAGTTAAGTCAGTGTGTAGAGTTTACACGCGCAAACCTCTGACGGGATATTGAGTAGAGTAATGAGATCGGTTGTTCAATTCCCTCTTATTTTTTTCTGCATGGCTTTTGCAGTTAAGACTTTCTTCATGTGTACTAAATTCCAGAGTTCGAAGAAAATATCAAATCGATATATATCACGATATATATCATGATATTTATTTCGAAAAATATCATGATATTTTTGATATTTTCATTAAANTCGATATATATCACGATATATATCATGATATTTATTTCGAAAAATATCATGATATTTTTGATATTTTCATTAACCAATAGTTTTTGAATTAGAGACAACCCATGAAGCCATATGCGTAAGTGTAAAGCATGCACAACGTAAACGTGCAGTATTATTCAAGCGAATGAATGAAAGAAATTCAACCTGTGATAATCTGTTTATGTAGGATCATGTTAGGTAATTGTGAAAATGTGGCAATTGTGAAAAGTTTAAAAAAATAGTATCAGTTCGAACTTTTCGGGGAGTTTTTTTTTGAAAATACAGACAATGCATCTGTCTATCCTTGGGACAATTGGAAATTTAAAAATTGTCATAAAACTTAATAATTCACAAAAACTAAAAGGCAAAAAAAATTCTGATTCCAGAGTTCCAGAACACGTTAGAAATGTTGGAAACTGGAACTGATGGATTCGTTGTAAGCTTTTAAGCTTTTATCAATCGATAGACTTAGAAGTACTAGATTGACTTTCCAATTAGAAATTATTAATTTATCAAGTTTTGAATTAATTATTCAAATTTCACAATTACCACACAAAATCCTCAAATGTGTGGCAATTGTGAAATTTTAAATCCCAATGCTTTGTGTATGGGCATGCTAAGAGTTAGGGTTTCAAAATAATTCAACCATTAACTTCTGGAACCTCCAGTAAATAGCTAGAAAAGCGAATCATCTCCTAGTTTTCACTATCAACATCAGTCTGATGTCCTCTATCTCTATCACCTTATGAATAAAGTTTTAGTTGGAATGACCGTAAATTAATTCTAACTTTTCACAATTACCACACCTAGTTTTCACAATTACCCCACCTTTGTTGGTAGTTTGGCGAATGCAAATAAATCGCTCCAGGCGTTCAAACAGAGGAATTAACTAAATAAAAATCATACAACGATAGTGAATCGTATTTTGAAAAAGTTTTGTCGAAAAAATTTTTTAGAAAAAACCTTTATTCCCATATATTTTTCGAGTCAAACTCGAAAAAGTGAAAAAAAANGTCGAAAAAATTTTTTAGAAAAAACCTTTATTCCCATATATTTTTCGAGTCAAACTCGAAAAAGTGAAAAAAAATTTACAATTAGCTTAAGATGACCCTATTTTATTCCCAAGCAGCATTAATTTGGTTGGTAGTTAGTTCCTAATCAAATGATTAAAAATNTAAGATGACCCTATTTTATTCCCAAGCAGCATTAATTTGGTTGGTAGTTAGTTCCTAATCAAATGATTAAAAATGCCTTGAATTTGGTTTCAATTGACCCTAACATGTGAACTGTGTTAAAAATATCAAATGCATGAAAATAACAAAAATATCAAAAATATCTGATATAATATCAAAATATCCGATATTTTTGATATTTTTCAAAATATCATGATATTTTCGAACTCTGCTAAATTCTGACCTCAAGTGTATATGTAATTTCATACAATCCTTAGCCCAATGATCCTGTGCCTATGGCACATGTACATGCAAATCCAACGGGAAGCATATAATCATGTAAAAACTTGCAAATCTCATGATAGACAGACACGGTGACCACATGTCGGCGCGTCTTGTACCAGTGGTACACGTAAATCCTGTCGGCAGCATCCAAACATACCTATAGATTAGGGGAGAACACGAAAAATCCTGAATAATCGCTAACTACTTTTGCCATTTTAGCTAATCGTGAACAAATTTTCCACTCTGCCAGATTGACTCGCAAAATATGTAGAAATAAAGATTTTTCCTAAATAATTTTTTTCACAATACTTGTTCAAAATGCGATTCTCTATCGTTGTATACTCTTCATTCAGTTAATTGCTCTGCTAGAAGGCTTGGAGCGATTTATTTACATTTGCAAAATTAATTTCCAAAATTAGCAACAGAAGTGCGCTAATTTTGAAAACAATGTGGTAATTGTGAAGTTAGATAAAATCAATTTACGGTAATTCCAACTTACATTATATCATAAGGATTTTGTCAGTGATGATTGGTGAGCTTAATTTTGAAATTTTGCATTGGAACTTCTGAAATTTGAAAGTTCACAAATGTTTTTAACCTTTTCAGGGGTTTTCGTGATTATCCTGGTGATAATTGGTTTGTGGAGATTGCTAAAGAAAAATCGCCAAGTTGGGTTTCATCGCTTAAAAGACACGAAAGATGAAGATGAAGTGGAAATGGAAACTAATTTAATCTTTTTTAATAAATATTTTTTTTTGTCTACACCAACACCATTTACTTTATTGGTTGAAAAGTATTATTTGCAACTACCAGCTCTGCTGTTATTACTATTTAAACATTTGTTTATTCTAAAAACTAATAAATTCCTAATTTTAATCTTACTCTAGTAATGGGTTCACCTTATTAGAAATTAAATCTAATTAGTAATGGAGATAATTGTCTGATTGTTTGATGACAAACTACTGAAACAGGTTTGAAGTTCCTCCACTGAAAAATCAGGAGAACAAAGTAACAGCAAGTGATTGGCAAAATCACCTAATAAAGAGTCAATCATTACAAGGATTCTGTAGAAATGCTTGGGTTCTCACTTTGAAGGGATATGGTCACTATTGCCAAATTTTCCTTGGATATGCTGGATTGTATCTGTGGGAATGCCATGGANCTTTGAAGGGATATGGTCACTATTGCCAAATTTTCCTTGGATATGCTGGATTGTATCTGTGGGAATGCCATGGAGACGAATTTGTTTGCGGGTTACAATTTGTCCGAATTGGTAAAGAAGGAAAAGAACAAGAAAGAAAGAGGTCATTGCCCTTCGAGATCTCAAGCGGACAACATCTCTTTTATTCTCACTCTTAAATTAATTTGTTGTTTCTTTAATTTAAGTTCTTATTCCCTTTATTATTTACCTTTTCCTAAGTCTTACTTTTTAATATGAATTAACTCTACCTCTGACGCTACCCACCCCCACAAAAGATGGCGAGCAAGATACACCGTTGGATCCTTTGGTGNAATTTACTTACCTTTTCTGAATTCTTATTAATTTAATTAACTCTACCTCTGACGCTACCCACCCCCACAAAAGATGGCGAGCAAGCTACACCGTTAGATCCTTTGGTGGAAGACAACGGCAGACCGCTCCTCTCATCAACAGCAAGCGTTAACTTATTGGACTTTCTGGTATATTTTTATTTCATCATTTTTATCCGTGAGGGATCCGGATTATTGTAAGTCCTGTTTCAATTTCAACTCATTTTCATACCTAAGAAGTGGATTTGACTTCTGAGGTCAAGGCTCAACATTCGGCATTTTCAGCTCAGCTCAGCTCAGAACTTTTTCGTGTTATTACGTTTAAATTGAGTTCATTGACCCCTGTTGAGCTCAAGTTTCATTCATCAGCTATTCCACTCTGCTCCACTCAACTTATTGAGAATTTTTTTTGGAAACAAACTTCTTCCGTCACCTAAAATTTTTTTTTTTTTTTTTTTTAATTTTTCGAAATACCGTTAATTTTTTTAAATCTTTTAGAATAATTTTTTTTTATTTTCTTTTTTTTTTTTTTTACAATTACGATTTACCGTTAACATTCGAATAATTTTCTTTTGGATTTTTTTTTGGGGTTGATTTTTCTTCAAAAGTCTCACATTCTTATCTCGTTTATTACGCTTTGGAAATTATGTGGAACTTTTTGGATAACCGAGACTCCACACAAAATCGATCGGCTAACCTTTCTAAAGGAGATTTGGAAGAATTTATGGGTGACGAAGCTTTGCTTATTCCAATCGTGAATAATAGGTCTGCGCCTTCGATTCCTATCCGAACGCCGAATATTTCTACAAAACCTCCTCGAATTCCAGAAAGACTTTACAAATCTCCTTACCAGCTTCCTACGGTTCCANCCCGTTAAAAGTTAAAATTAAAATTACTTTGCAATTCGCGTTAAATTTATAAAGTTTTCATCTTTTCCTTTTCTTTTATTTTTTTTTCTTTCAAACCCTTTCCCTTCTCATCGTGAGGACACGATCTACCCAGGAAGAGGGGATCTGTNTTTTTCTTTCAAACCCTTTCCCTTCTCATCGTGAGGACACGATCTACCCAGGAAGAGGGGATCTGTGGGAATGTCATGGAGACGAATTTGTTTGCGGGTTACAATTTGTCCGAATTGGTAAAGAAGGAAAAGAACAAGAAAGAAAGAGGTCATTGCCCTTCGAGATCTCAAGCGGACAACATCCCTTTTATTCTCACTCTTAAATTAATTTGTTGTTTCTTTAATTTAAGTTCTTATTCCCTTTATTATTTACCTTTTCCTAAGTCTTACTTTTTAATATTAATTAACTCTACCTCTGACGCTACCCACCCCCACATATCCAAAACCTGGTATACTTCATTAGTAACCAGTTGAATCTGTTTAGAATAGAAATTAAAAGAAAAAGGTCAAAGGAAGAAAAGGTAACCAGATGAGAAACTCACTTTTGGTCCCTGCCACGAAACATTCGTTTGATGTTAAAGAAATGGTTAATGTGGAAGAGGTACCGATTATAAGACCCTTGAACTTTTATTCGCAATGTTTTACTTCCGGTCATGAAGACATCGTCAGACTTCCAATATTCTGGATCTTTAGGAGACTGCATACGAAACGTGGAAATGTCTTTTGGTTTCATATAAGCATCTTTTACAGCAAGGCCTTTCCTAATTTTTGCACACATCTCAGTGAAATATTCACAAACTTCATCCAAGTCAGAGTATGGGATTCCAAGGATGGTAGAGTTTCCAGATACATACTGTCGCTTCATGAAAATTTTCCAAGCCCCACTGTAATGGTCACGAGCCAATCTGACCTTCAAAATACTATGGATTCCAATAGTGTCCACTAGCATTTTGTTTGAAAAGTATGTATCAGCTGTATCGACTACCAAAATCTAATTTCNGTCCACTAGCATTTTGTTTGAAAAGTATGTATCAGCTGTATCGACTACCAAAATCTAATTTCAAAGTGATGAACCAGTGTAATCTGACTTTGTAAGGATCAAGTATTTAGCATTTATTTTTTAAATTATTAAACACAATTCGCTACATTCACATGAAACATTAAATGACAAAACATACCTTTGATTCAAGACATACAGTACATTCAATATACTCGCTGCTTTTATGATTTCATATTCACCAACTCAAACAAACAAAATAATACACACAGTATAATACAAGATAGGTAAATAATATACACAGTCAAAAGTGTATTGCTGTGCAGTGTAAGGGGAGNTACACACAGTATAATACAAGATAGGTAAATAATATACACAGTCAAAAGTGTATTGCTGTGCAGTGTAAGGGGAGTGGGGTGATTGTTGGGTTTACTACGTCCTATGTCTATTTTTTTCAAATAGTGATTTCCACTTAGCAAATATGCATATATTCCTGATTCAATTAGTTTTACAAAACGGGAACCCATGATACCACTTTTATCCCAATTACTAGGGTAGAACCTCCATGTTTGCCAATATGGTAGAAAGGAATCCTTGCCTAAGTAGACGGGATATAATCTATCTTCTCTCTTCATTCTAGTTAATATTGTCTCCAGGTCTTCATTGGTGGAAACATATATTGACTTCTTGCATTTGAATAATTCTTTTTCTGGTGAGTAGTCCAAGGATTCTTTTACGGTAGGAAATTTTATACTACGTATAAATTTCTCGTAGAACTTGTTTTTTAGTTGGGTTTCAGTTACATTTTTACCAGGAAAGGCTGCTACAACCGCAGCAATTGGCAACGGATTGCCGTAAAATATCAGAGCTATCATAGAAACCAGTGAAGTGATATTAATTTTTTTAGTTCCTGTGTATTTGAAATATTTTACCACAAAGTCTTGAAGTTCTAAATCTGGTACTTGTAATAAAACTTTGTAGCCATAGTTTAAAGCCTCTTTTACACTTTGGATCCCAATTGTCGCTATTGGAGCGGTAAGGTCTGTTGTCATGATTCCTCTGTACAAATTTGTAACCACTAGGCAAGACAAGGTAAACGAAAAAATAAAAATTTTAAAACCCTTCTTAGTTCGAAGTTTTTGAGGTGGATTGTAACTTTGTTCCATTAGGATCATGAATAGCAAAATAAAGCTATTAAAACCCGTCATACTTCGGTAGCACAAGCTAAGTCTTAGAAATAAAAGTGCACACAAAAATGATAGAAATAGTAGAATCCAGAATTCAAATCCAAGTGACGATCCGTAAGCACGGAATGAGAGATAGGAACCTGATCCATCGCAAGTAATAAAATTGTGCACAATGTTGTCAATATAGAATTCATTGGAGTCATCATATAAACCTAGTAAATCATTTAGATTTAAAGTTACTGTTCTAGTTAAGTTGCGATAAAGAGGACTATCTATATCTTTGTAGCTCATAATAACGGAATTGTTAAAAAATTTTGCTACTTCTGCAACTATAACAAATATTATTGCTTGAGGCTGCGTGCCACGGTTTACTTTCGTATTTTTGTAGTCTCTTGGTGAACGGAAAAGGACTTCAACTTCTATACCTATACGCCATACAATCGGACAATCTATTTCCATTGCCGTGTAATACATTTTGTGAAGTGTTGACAAAACTGATATATGTTTGTTGTAGTATATGATCGTTGCAACTATAATTTGGCAAGGGAATTCCATTGCTACATGGATTTTTATCGACGAATTATACAGAAAACATTGTGCATGGATAAAATTCGCATAATTTACCTTCGTATATTGATAGTTTTTTAAGCTATACCTCACATCATGAATCTCAACAAAATAAAAGTTTCGGGGATCTGACTGTGACTTATACCTATGTGAAAAGTAGCTACGGGCAGTATAGGCATGTATACATCTAACACTCAACTTATCTATCTGTTGTTACGTTATAGTTTTTCTTAAACTCCAATATGCTTGAGCCAATTGTTCATTCTTTTCTTTCGATATTATGTTTGGATTCCACCTTATTGCTGGAAATTTCACAACGCAAATTGANAATTGTTCATTCTTTTCTTTCGATATTATGTTTGGATTCCACCTTATTGCTGGAAATTTCACAACGCAAATTGATGAAAATCGGCTTAGCTCTGTTAGATATATATGGCAGTTTTCAAACCCAATTATCATTGAATCAATGATATTCTGATTTACTTCTGGAGTAAGGAGCACTGAAGTTAAACTGAAACTAGCGAGTGTAACAACGTAGCATACTATTTGTGGCATCTTCATTGGAATTGATACGAGTTACCTTTACCTCTGTTTCTATTAATTTCAATTTTTTTTTGCAGTGGCTGTTCTGTCCAGTCTAGGTAAACCTAACCAACAACACCCAAGTAAGGAATGAAGTGTTTATTTAATGAAAGTTCGAAGTATAATTGGATCTTTTAATTTCAAGAAAGCTAACACTAGTCTCCGGTGATAACAAATCGTGTCCGTGGAATGCAAATGTAACAACGGCCGCAAACTAAGAACGGTATAATATTCTTAGATTAGCCGATATTTTTTATTTTCTCATTTTCTTTATTTTGAAAAATTTAAGGTTGAAGGTAGTTATAGATTTGAAAATCTTCTTAATTTTTCTTCACTTTTTAGCAAAACACACGTATTTGTCGTTCATATTGATGAGAATCTAAGAAAGAATTTATTATTGATTAAAAGCTAAGGTGATTCAGTATTCCTATAGCGATCGATGCATCACAGAGTGAGAACGGCGCGACAGATAAAACACTGACCTGTTTAACTACAGCTAACGAACCATTAGCAATAATTAATTTTAGATACGGCAAAAACGTATCCTAATTCAGNACCTGTTTAACTACAGCTAACGAACCATTAGCAATAATTAATTTTAGATACGGCAAAAACGTATCCTAATTCAGTTAACTTCAAGTTACTTCAACAAGTTAGCCAATTGACTTCAATTCAATTTTATTTTTATTGTAGATAAATCAGTGAAACCGGATTGAAANTTCAACAAGTTAGCCAATTGACTTCAATTCAATTTTATTTTTATTGTAGATAAATCAGTGAAACCGGATTGAAACGCTAATTCTTTTCCAGAGTGAGAACAGGAACGAATCTAAGAGGAGATATTCTTGGGTAGTGAGAGCGGGAGCGAAGCATTGGTTAAGCTGCTGACTGTTTCAGCAAACAAAAATTAATTTAAAAACTTTTAGTTTTAAATTTCAGTTTTTGCCGCTAAGGTAAAACTGTCTTGGAATCATTAAAATTTTGCACATCATAAAAAAATCATTTAAAGGTTTGCGCCAACTTGTTCAATAAGAGAACCAAAATTTATATCCAAATACCACAAATAGAAGGATTTTCTGTTCAGTTGTATCGAGAGGAGTGAATTATTTGAAAGTTGCCTGATGAAATTAAATTTTGGAGGTGCTCATAAATACTAAACGAATGCTCTTAACTAGAAATAAATGAATCTTAGTGNGATGAAATTAAATTTTGGAGGTGCTCATAAATACTAAACGAATGCTCTTAACTAGAAATAAATGAATCTTAGTGTATATTCAAAAATCACTTTCATGATAGGGGCAAATAATAGTTGCAAGATGTTTAAGAATTTAGGTTCAAAAATTCATTGCAGCGACTGATTAGTGCCTCAAATTATGACAACAGATATACAGACGAGTATATGACAAAGTATTCTCATAAAGCCAAACAACCTATGCTTTTCGTAACCTAAAATGAGTTTTAAACTCACATCTTACAATTGTTACAGTTATAGTAAGTACAATTGTTCGAGAATAGCAGTGTTAAGAGTGCGAGTGATTAGACACTGAAATAATTTATTGTCGATTATAAAAAAAAAGTTAATACTAACTTTGAAATAATCCAATAACTAATAAGCGAAGAAAAACATTTTACTCTCTTGACAGTTTCATGTTTAACAATTTTACGCAAATGTATCATTTGACGAACAACCTTTCTATTATATGATTGAGTATTAAGTTCCAAGCGTCTTTTCTGCGCAACGCGAGAAAGTTTGAAAAAATTGAGATCTAGGATTTTGGGTTGGACTAAAAACTAATTTGAACAACCATAATCTGATGCAAAGTTGGGCACAGATATTTAGTAGTTGAATTTGAAATTGTGAAATTGTACTTTTGAGAATTGCAATATTATCCAGTTTTTCACCCTGATTCTGAATGTGATATAGGTTAACGAGGCTGAGACCCTTAAGGGTCATCCACAGGTACATAGTTCATTGAAACTTCCATTCCAACTCAGAATTAGAATTTAATTTGAATTGTCATGGAGGTCCCAAGTTAAAATGAACTCATCCGTGCGAGTACAATAATTCAGTAATTTTTTTAGATTCTTCCCTACCCAATAAAAATAATGGTGACTAGTTGTTNCCGTGCGAGTACAATAATTCAGTAATTTTTTTAGATTCTTCCCTACCCAATAAAAATAATGGTGACTAGTTGTTAAATATGGAGTATTGCATGCGCAGTGGACATTTACATATGCGCAGTAAGTATTCATATATGCGCAGTGGGTTTTTATTTATGTGCAATGTACTTTTGTATGCGCAGTGGGTATTTATATATGCGNCGTGCGAGTACAATAATTCAGTAATTTTTTTAGATTCTTCCCTACCCAATAAAAATAATGGTGACTAGTTGTTCAATATGGACTATTGCATGCGCAGTGGGCATTTACAAATGCGCAGTTAGCATTCATATATGCGCAATGGGTATTTATTTATGTGCAATGTACTTTTGCCTACGCAGTGGGTATTTATATATGCGAAATGAACATTTGCATGCGCAGTGGACATTTATATATCCTCTATGGGAATTTATATATGTGCAGTGGACAAATATATGTGCGCAATGAACTTTTGCATGCGCAATGGACATTTGGATATGCGCAGTGAGCATTTATATATTCGCAATGGACTTCTGCAAGTGCAGTGGGTATTAACATATGCGCAGTGAGCATTTATATAAAGGCCCACTGCGCATGCGAAACTCCATTGCTCATAAGGTAATTCCCGCTGCGCATACATAAAGGCCCATGTGCGCATACGAAACTCCATGACGAATATGTAATTTCCCTCTGCGCATATTTCTGCCTTTTTTTAATTTATTCAAGTTGAGGTAAAGAAAGGAACATCTAATGTAACTAATTGAACTGACAATAATTCTCTAGTTGACCTTGAGTCCTCCTTAATTTAATTCAAATCTAATAAATTAACAAAACCAAAAATAATATCAAGTGAACTTAACTGTNTTGAGTCCTCCTTAATTTAATTCAAATCTAATAAATTAACAAAACCAAAAATAATATCAAGTGAACTTAACTGTGTCACAATCAAACACTGAATGAAAGAGTAAAATGGAAATAAAAAAAATTCCGTTTCCCATAGCGGTTTTATTGGAGTGAACAACTCTGCGAGCAGGAAATTAACGAAACAAACAGCAGAGCAAAAGACTTTTTCTCAGACTCATGTTATCAATTCAAGGTCAGATTCAAGTATACTCAATCGTATGAGTATAAATTTCCAAGCTTCTTTTCTGCGCAACGCAAAACTTTGAGGATAATAACAAATCTGGCCTTGAATTGATAACATGAGTCTGAGAATAAGTCTTTTGTTCTACTGCTTGTTTCGTTAATTTACTGCTCGCAGAGCTGTTCACTCCAAAAAAACCTTTATGGGAAACGGAATTTTTTTAATTTCCATCCTACTCTTTCATTCAGTGTTTGATTGTGCCAGAGTTAAGTTCACTTGATATCATTTTTGGTTTTGCTAATTTATTAGATTTGAATTAAAGTAAGGAGGACTTAAGGTCAACTAGAGAATTATTGTGAGTTCAATTAGTTACTTTAAGTGTTCCTTTCTTTAGTTCAACTTGAATAAATTAAGAAAAGTAGAAATATGCGCAAAGGGAAATTACATCTTCGTCATGAACGTTTGCATGCGCAGTGGGCCATTATATATGCGCAGTGGGCCATTATATATGCGCAGTGGCAATTAACATATGCGCAATGGACTTTTGCATGCGCAGTCGGCCTTTATATATGCGCAGTGGAAATTTTCATAGCGCAATGGACTTTTGCATGCGCTGTGGGCCTTTATATATGCGCAGCGGGAATTTACATATGCGCATATGTAATTTCCCGTGTAGAGTGGGGTCTTTAAGTATGCGCAGTTCATAAATTCCATAGCGCCTATGTTCATATCCACTGCGCATGCAGAAGTCTATTGAAAATATATAAATGCTCACTGCGCATATGAAAATGTCCATTGCGCATTTATAGATGTCCATTGCGGATGCAAAAGTTCATTGCACGCATATATTTGTCCGCTGCACATATATAAATTCCCATAGATGATATATAAATGTCCACGCCGCATGCAAATGTTCATTTCGGATATATAAATACCCACTGCGCATGCACAAGTATATTGAACATAAATAAATACGCAATGCGCATATTTCAATCCTTACTGCGCATATGTAAATGCTCACTGCGGTTATATAATTGCTCACTTCGCATGCAAAAGTCAAATGGGCATATATAAATGCTCAGTGTGCATGTACGCATGCCCACTTCGCATGCAATAGTCCATATTCAACAACTAGTCACCATTATTTTCATTGTTTAGGTATTAATCTAACAAAAATTACTGAACTTTTGGACTCGCAGAGATGAGATCATTTTAATTTGAGACCTCCATGATAATTCAAATTAAATTCTAATTCTGAGTTGCAATGCAAGTTTCAATGAACTTTGTATACGTGGATGACCCTTAAGTGTCTCAGCCTCGTCAACTAATATCACATTCAGAATCAGGGCGAAAAAGTGGATGATATGGCAATTCACAAAAGTACAATTT
Organism: Holacanthella duospinosa; assembly: GCA_002738285.1. Lineage (NCBI taxonomy): Eukaryota > Metazoa > Arthropoda > Collembola > Poduromorpha > Neanuridae > Holacanthella > Holacanthella duospinosa. The sequence goes on from NIPM01000103.1 coordinate 18,321, forward strand.
CACAATTTCAAATTCAACTACCTAATATCTGTGCCCAAATTTGCATCAGATTATGGTTGTTCAAATTAGTTTTCAGTCCAACTCAAAATCCAAGATCTTGGTTTTTTCAAACTTTCTCGCGTTGCGCAGAAAAGACGCTTGGAAATTTATACGCAATCGGTATTAGTGCAACGTGTTTTTAATGATCAGGGAAATCGTCTTATGAGCAACGAACATGTCAAGAATATATGAGACTAACGCCCGTTTTATACCTAATGTCATTTGTCCTTCATTAGAATGAAACACATTATGATTGTTGAATATTTGCAATAAAATTTGCAATTTACCTTGACAATTAAGATTTTTGCAAAACTTCCTTAATCATACTGCATTTCATTCGAATGAAGGACGAATGACATTAAGTATAAAGCGGGCGTAACTTGTAAAATAGTGAGCAAAAATATACCATTCTGAAGTTTCGCTTTTGACTTCTGAAATTTTTATTCACTATGAATAATCGCCGTAGAAACTAAAAAAGTTAACAATATTGCGCGTATTAAGGAGTTCAGAACTGTATTATAACTAAACTTAAACAAGAATATACAGGCCGTTAGGTTACGAATAAGGTATTTTTTGAATCAGTTTTCTTCCGTTTAATAAGTTGTTAAAAATTTACATAGCCAATGACATTTGAATTCATCACCACCCCATAGCTGGGCACATCATAAATAAGCCAATTAATTACATAGAATTCCTAGTGTTTCAAGAATCGCAACCAGATTAGTCACTGAATCTGGGAGCCCTGACTGACTCGAAACTTTGGAACTTGACTCCTCGAGTCATGATTCTGACTCGATGATTTTTGGAAGTAGACTGAGTAAGTNACTTTGGAACTTGACTCCTCGAGTCATGATTCTGACTCGATGATTTTTGGAAGTAGACTGAGTAAGTGACTCTGGCTCCAGAGTCACGTAATACAAAATGTAGAAAATTGTTTAGGATAATCTGAAATTAAATGAAACTTTAGTGGCGANCTCCAGAGTCACGTAATACAAAATGTAGAAAATTGTTTAGGATAATCTGAAATTAAATGAAACTTTAGTGGCGAAAGTACGTCAGGAAGAACAAGATAAATCCGACATTTTTATTTGCCTTTCGGAAAGAGTCATAAATCACAAGTCAAGGAGTCAACTCCTAGAGTCATTCTTCTAATTGCCAACCGCAAACAAAAAAATTGTTTTCAAAAAGCTAAAAATTAATTGACCTTCTCGAATTCTGAGTATGGGGTTGAGTTTTATTGTATTCTCAAGCCAAAAACGAGCCCTTACCACTCATTTCACCTCAAATGAGCAAGAGAAAGTGCATTGTAATTTTGGAATACTGGGATTAGGAGAGCTAATTTATTTTTGGTTGAGAATAAAGCAGAAAAACACATGGATCATAATAGTTGCGAGGGATGCGTACAGCGGGAAGACCAACCCAGTGTGGCGTGGTGGATTGACTCCGCACCGGACAATTCCAGCTGAAAGTTGATTCAAAAAGTACTTTATTCGTAACCTACCCATTGGGGACAAACCACATTACACTTTTATTTTGCCACCATAAATGCGTACCGCTTCCAAGATCATATCGCACACAATAGATTTGCAACAAAATAACTATAAAATAAATTTTCACTTGTTTTAAAAAATAGCTAGTGTTATGTATTCTTCTCCTTGACTCCCAGTTTGCCCTGAGTCAGAGTCTGACTCAGGCCACCCAATTAAAGAAGTTAAAAAAATTTCACTTGTTTATAATTTGCCAAAAAAATTATAAAATTCATTGAAGTTTTCATTCTCTGAATTATTTAATGAATTATTTGAATAATTCATACAAGATTTAAACCCTGATTTTGAATTATCGAAATTTTAGATTAAGATTTCTAGCTAAGATTTAGTTTTACAAATAAAACCTTATTTTCATAAGATACATATTGGTAAACGAAATTCATGATCCCAAATTGATCGAAAACAACTTTTCATTCGAAATCGAAATCGAAATCGGAATTAAAATTCAACTCTCCGTACAATTTGAAATTGAAATTCGGCAATAGTAATTTGAAATTGAAATCCCTAACTTAGCAGGTTTTCGACATCCATATTACTAATATTACTCGAAGGCTTTCTCCAGCAAATTGCATGGGCCAAAAGTAACTTCGCGCTAGATTNTAATATTACTCGAAGGCTTTCTCCAGCAAATTGCATGGGCCAAAAGTAACTTCGCGCTAGATTAAAATATTTTCCCCACTGTATTAGAATTAATTAATTATTTTCTCTCCTCTGCTTTCACCATCAAATATACTTTTTTAATTTCAGATTGTCACACCCGATTTTCAAACTTCGTACTACCTGACTCCGGAGTCAGGGCCATGACTCTGAGTCCTTGTCGAATCCAAAATTTCAGAGAGTCAGTTATGACTCCCAGAATCAGTGAGTCTGACTAAGGGCAAACTGGGAGTCAAGGAGAAGAGTACATAACACTGGCTATTTTTTAAACAAGTGAAAATTTATCTTAGTTATTTTGTTGCCCATCTATTGTGTGCGATATGATGTTGGAAGCGGTACGTNAAACAAGTGAAAATTTATCTTAGTTATTTTGTTGCCCATCTATTGTGTGCGATATGATGTTGGAAGCGGTACGTATTTATGGTGGCAAAATAAAAGTGTTATGTGGTTTTTCCACAATGGGTAACAGGCTGTAGTTTTGGTAGTCATAGAATTGTAGTTTATCACTTTCTTTAAGATTGCTGCAGCTTCTGGCAATAAATTATTATTTTGTGATTTGTTGTCTATTATCGTGTTTTAGCTCTGNTTTAAGATTGCTGCAGCTTCTGGCAATAAATTATTATTTTGTGATTTGTTGTCTATTATCGTGTTTTAGCTCTGTGCATTGTCGATAGTGGATCATTGAATATACCAATATTTATATACAGTGAGTATTAGCAACGAATGAACGGGGATACCCACTCTAACCAACCCTCACCCAATCCCACCATCAATTATGGGGAACAAATCTGGCTATCCGAATTTAACCAACGCTTTTCCATTACCCACTTCCACGCATTCCCTTGTTACTGTCGTATTTCATGCATATCTTATATTTCGCGCCATCCNTTTTCCATTACCCACTTCCACGCATTCCCTTGTTACTGTCGTATTTCATGCATATCTTATATTTCGCGCCATCCATTATTTGCTGATAATGAGTCGTTTGGATAGCGGTAATGGAATTTTATAATAATTACAAAAGGATTTGGCGGAAGTCCCATGGTTNATAATGAGTCGTTTGGATAGCGGTAATGGAATTTTATAATAATTACAAAAGGATTTGGCGGAAGTCCCATGGTTCAAATAAATACGGCGCAAAAGTCAAATAAAAATAAAAAATCACTAATTCGCAAAAGACAGAAATAAATATTTTAAAATTATACCGGCTTCCAAANATAATGAGTCGTTTGGATAGCGGTAATGGAATTTTATAATAATTACAAAAGGATTTGGCGGAAGTCCCATGGTCAAATAAAAATAAAAAATCACTAATTCGCAAAAGACAGAAATAAATATTTTAAAATTATACCGGCTTCCAAACAAATTTTGATTTTCATACTTTTCCGCTCGATTTAAATTGCGGATCGTTGCCCATAACTGATGGTAGGATTGGGTGAGGGTTGGTTAGAGTGGGTATCCCCGTTCATTTGTTACTAATACACACTGTACAGTGCTAGAAGGTAAATGGCAAAACCCGCCCATTCCCTTCTGTAATAAAGCTATTTATACGCCAAATTTGACAAACTGTGTATCCACTCAATTTATCCAACTGATCATGCAAACTTACTAAATTAATTATTCGCTTACACAATTATGGCGCATTCACTTCCTTATGAACCAGATACATCATCCAGTCAACAATGTAAGCGAAATTGACACAGTGTTTATTACCACAATTTTTTGTTCAAGTGAGATTGTACCAAGTGAGATTGTAAAAGGAGCTTCAAATGCAAAAACATACAACGTATTAGAAAATAAGCCAGTTATACGATTTGCGTTCAAATAATTTTGCTAGGAGAACATGCCTGAGCTGCTGCTTGCAAAGAACATAAATTATTTAAATTCTGAATCACCTATCCGATTATTGGAGTTTTTGTTTTTCATATTGGGCTCCAAATTGCTGATCACTAAAATCAAGGAAAACTAAATAGATAAGCTATTATTATTTTAATGAATCAAGTTAAATTCTGTCCAACAAGGTTTCACAAAGTGGGNTCACCTATCTGATTATTGGAGTTTTTGTTTTTCATATTGGGCTCCAAATTGCTGATCACTAAAATCAAGGAAAACTAAATAGATAAGCTATTACTATTTTAATGAATCAAGTTAAATTCTGTCCAACAAGGTTTCACAAAGTGGGCGTTATTGTAATGGAATAAAATCGTATTGGAGTGGAATAATTACATAATTTTAGTTCAAATTCCTCGATAGCAACTACATGATGCTATATCCAAACAAATTAAATTATTTANTAATTACATAATTTTAGTTCAAATTCCTCGATAGCAACTACATGATGCTATATCCAAACAAATTAAATTATTTAAAGCGAAGTGACAACAAACGGTCTCCATGGACCCTGCTGTATTCCACGCCAATTTATCTGAGAAATAAACTATTGCTTATTTTTAAACTTGAAATAATTTTCAGTTTATTCTTTGAGTGAAATTAATTTTAGCGGGGTCTGATGCTCTGCAAGTGACTGTAAAATGAATTGATGTGATACTAAATGGCTATCCATGGGTTTGGGTTGAGAAATGCGTAGGTTGTAGATATTTTTAAATCAGTACGCCAAGCTTTCCGACAATTCAAGTGCACAAAATATCAAAATTTTAGAATGTGGAAATTAAATCGGTTTACTTTATTTAGATTGATTTATTTGAGTCAATTGAATTCAAAATTTCTGGATTTGATGAAATCAATTCTTAACCATCAAAGACGTGTGCTCATAAAGCAACAAAAATAATTAACAATGTTAGGTAGCGAAGAAAATTTTTCTTTTAGTTTTCTTCCTCTCTCCTAATGGCCTAATCTTTTTCTCAGCAAGTTGTGATGATCAAAAATTCCGCAGCGTGACCATAATCAGATACAATTCAGAGTTGGTCTCCCACGAGTTCACATTTTCATGTACATTTAATTTTCAACTTTCNACCATAATCAGATACAATTCAGAGTTGGTCTCCCACGAGTTCACATTTTCATGTACATTTAATTTTCAACTTTTGAATTTAAATCTATTGTTTTCACAGACCTGAACACCTGAGGCATGACTATTACACTGAATCTGAGTATCATGACTCAGATTTAGGAGTCGGGAGTCATTTGGTGACTCTATTGTGGTAGAACTCAAAGTCATGATTATGTCTAGACAAACAAGCTATTTATAACAGGTATGGAAAGTTGTTTAATACATTAAACAATGACAAATCTAAAAAATACAAAAAAAGAAACATTTGTTTTAATTGAGCTTTNAACATTCGTTTTAATTGAGCTTGCAGGAGGCTTGTTAAATGAGTATAATAATTAAAATTGTTTCGTTTCGAATTATTGCCGGTTCCATCAATATAATGAAACTCGAGTAAAATTATTCAGAATAGTCGAGCAGAATGTATGTCAAAAATGATGGTTGGTGACGATGTTGGCATGACTTAGGGTGGTCATGCAATTGGATTTTATAATAAAATGAAAAAATAAATGAGCCATGTTTAACCAAATTGATTAGGCTCACACTTAATCAACTTTTAATAATTATGGTATTAATGAGATGATCTCATAGTGATGGAGAAGATTCTGTTTTGTAGAACACCTGCCATGTGTTTATACACCCTCCTAAAATGTATACCCAAATTATTGGTTTCACTTTCTCGGTCTATTTGGGTTTAAGGGATGATGAAGCGTTTTGTTGATGTAAAACGCTTCCTACCTTAAACAGGTGCGGTGTCTAATGCGAATCAGATAAAAGTGAAACCAGGAAGCATTCGGGACTGAATAATTGACAAGGGCCATTGTTTCCGCACCGACTTTGTTGCTTATTAACCACGAACAACGTAGCTGAAGGAGTTTATGTGATCATCGTCTTCATCCGTCTGTCCTTATCGTATTTGTGGAACCCTCCAAGTGTCGTTATTTGGCCCCATTTGACCCTGTCTGGCCCATCGATCCCAATCGAAATGGATCAGACCCAGTCGGACAATCATAAATCGGCCAGACAATGTCTAGCTAGATGCATCAAGTGTAAATTGTAGAATTCACACATTTTACAATTTTTTCTCAATGGTTCTCAGGCGCATACTCATGGAACTTTTCCTATNTTTTAGTTTTCTTCCTCTCTCCTAATGGCCTAATCTTTTTTTCAGCAAGTTGTGATGATCAAAAATTCCGCAGCGTGACCATAATCAGATACAATTCAGAGTTGGTCTCCCACGAGTTCACATTTTCATGTAACATTTAATTTTCAACTTTCGAATTTAAATCTATTGTTTTCATAGACCTGAACACCTGAGGCATGACTATTACACTGAATCTGAGTATCATGACTCAGAGTTAGGAGTCGGGAGTCATTTGGTGACTCTATTGTGGTAGAACTCAAAGTCATGATTATGTCTAGACAAACAAGCTATTTATAACAGGTATGGAAAGTTGTTTAATACATTAAACAATGACAAATCTAAAAAATACAAAAAAAGAAACATTTGTTTTAATTGAGCTTTTAAGTTAAGCATGTACTACTATACAGTAAATTATGCATAGATTAAATTTATTATTGAATTAAATCAAAATTAATACACTTTGTAGTGAGATGTCAGTACATTACCAATTTGATTTATATTTTGACGAATAAACAACTGTACATCCTTTTTCTTAAATTTGTACACAGAGCCATCTCGCTTACATTGCCGACGTGTTTGACACAATGATACATACGAGTACTCCAAAATACAGCCCAGAGCTTCTCCATTTACAAAAATGGAACCAACGCCATCTCTATTTGAAAATGGCGCATAGCATTTCCATATTGCAAAATGGATGCCAGAGAATCTTCATATACCATAATAGCGAATATCACATCCATTTAAAAATATGGAACCCACACAAACGGGAAAATGATTTTTAATGGGGACCAATTAGAACATGGGGAACACGCGCTATCTCTGTTTGCAGATGGCCAAGACAATCTCAATACTACAAAATGAAGACAACAGAATTCCCATGTTCTCTGATGGGGAGTACCACCTCCATTTTCTAAAATGGAGCTGATAGATAAACGGGAAAATGAATTTTAGTGGAAATCAATGTGACATGAAATTTAGTAGGTATTATCATCATCACGCACACACACACACGAGCAGGACATATACAATACAACAGCATCACATACGAGCAATTGTGAATTGAAATTTAGTGGGTAGCACACAGAATATAGTTATCATCTAGCTGACATTTACGTCCTGATAAATACTGAAATGAGGGTCAACAAGATTAGCCTGCATGTTTTACCTCCAGAGGTCATCAAAGTTAACACGTGATTTTCCTAAAATAGTATCCGATAGGACTGAAACTTTGTACAAAGCTGGACATTTACGTAATGACCAATATTCAAATGGGGGGTCAACTAGATTCTTCTGCATGTTTGACCTCCAGAGGTCATCAAATTTAACTCGTAATTTTTCTTCAATTTTATCCGATCGCATTGAAACTTTGTACAACGCTAGACATTTACGTCCTGACCAATGTTGAAATGGGGATCAACAAGATGTTTGACCTCCAGAAATCTTCAAAGTTAACACGTGATTTTCCAAAATTTTGATTTTATTCCGCTAAAACTTTACACAACGCTAGACATTTATGTCCTGACCAATGTTGAAATTAGAGTTGCCGCAGGTGCAGGTTCTTCTAGAACCTACAGCTGAACCTGCACCTGAACCTGCATTACAAGTTGTAGATAACAGAAACTTGAACCTGAACCTGATGTTTCAGGTGCAGGTCCATAAGGAACCTGTACCTAATACTGCCATTCAGGTTCAGGTTGTTCAAGAACCTGAACCTGAACTTGAACCTGAAAACCTGCATCTGAACCTGAAACCAAAAAATATATATACTTAAATTATGGTTCAGAAATTTTCAGTGGCTGGATTTTATTGTCCAATGTATGGAGTTTATAATTAAATGTTTCCAAGCATCTTATCTTGAGCTGATCTTAAAACATAGTCACGAAAGGTGTCCACGTCCTTTGATTTGATCCAAAATTTTAGACACATACAGGTTCGAAATGTCTCAGGAATCATCCGTCTTCGCTTAGGAGTTACCAGGTCTGTTCCTCGAGAAAACATTCTTTGACAAAAGACACCAGTCCCAGAAGCTGCTAAATAGTCGAGCGCCATCTTTGAGAGGTTTGGGTATATGACTTCCTGCATCTAATATATAATTTCCGATTGGAATTTATTTTCCGGACCGATTTGACCTGGTTGCTCGTCCCACGAGTAGTGATGCCAACGTTTTGTTCCAAGATCGTAACGGTAACTACCGTTGCGTTTCTTTTTTGTTTCAAAATTTTGATCTGATATGTGACATCAGAGTAGAATATGAGTAGAAATTATCTTATATATTTTATAAGTTTTATATTGCATATGGCATATATGGGATATATGGCGTATCTTATACAGCATATATTAATTTATAAGTCTTATACGTTCTGATCACTACTCACGATTATCAATTTGACTTTTTATTTAGTAATTTAAAGTGGCGGGCAGAACAACCTGAATCAAATCCGTGCAGAGGATAAATTCTCATCGGGATACAGTGGGCTAGTACTTAATAAAACTTAGGAACGGAAAATTATAGGAAGAGGAGTCTGTTGGAATGAATTTAAAAAATTACCTTCCACCATGACAAAATTCCATGTTTAGCAGAGTCTGCTGTCCATGGAATTGGCTTTTCATCCAAATATATTTGTATCTCATCCATTTTGTCGAACCTCGCTTTCTTCATTTGACTCTCAAATAAATAGTCTGGATGAGATTTCCTTTTAGAGTTATCAGGCTGTTCAATATTTGTAGATGAAATTGGAGGTTTGTATGATTTTTCCCACACTTCTTTGACAATTCTGAAAACATTTATAATCAATTATATCTAGCACTTCTCGGTTTGCTTATCCTTTATAATTTTTGATTGCGGCTGGTGAGAAGTGGTTAGATTGTACGCCATACCAAGCCAGTTTACACCGCGGGTCCAACACTAAAAATATAAATGAACAAACAAACATATTATGCTGCAAAAGTTTTAAGTTCCATTACCTGTGCCAATAACTAAGATTTCTACGTGTGAGGACGAATAGTACTTGTTCAATTTTTCACCGCGGCAGAGATAATCCATTGATCGTTGGTGATTTCAGACTGTAAATGTAAAGGAATACATTTTAGAGGAAAAATGAAAATTTAATATATTAAAGTTCATATAAAAATGTTCCGTTTACTGTTATAGATTCCAAATGATTATAAATTTCCATGTAAACCATGCATGACATCGACAACGTCCGAATCTCCAAATTTTGTAAATAATTTGTCATAGTATGAAAAGGTTTAAGGAATTCGATTATTTTCTCAATACACTGTCATTCTCTGTCGCTTAGTTTCAGTCTGTGCAGCTTAGATTCCCGAAGGATTAGGTACTCCACAGCCTGTAACAATTCACGTGCGCGACAAAATACGATATTAGTATGATTAGTCTTTGTACTTTAATTCTTACACTTTTCATTTTATTTGCCCTATTTAGCATTTTGTAAGTTGAGTTCCAGTGTTAGGTTACGTTAATAATTAAGTATATTATATGTAAAGGAATGTCACTTTCATTTCCGTATGAATGACTTGCGTCACTCATAAGGAAATGCACTTGACATTCCTTTACATATAATATACTTAATTATTAACGTAACCTAACACTTCCCTCCGACAAAATTCTTGGTCCCACAAGAATTAAATATACATTCGGTAAAAATGGGACGGAGCGGTGTAAAAATTTTCACTGTGGATGGGAAAAATATGTCATGACAGTAAACTAAACAAAAATTTGGATAGAAATTATACCTATACTGAATGTTATTATTATTATTTTTTTGTTAGTATATATACTTAGTGTGGTGAAAGAAAAATATGATGAAAAGTCAAATTTGTTCAAAAATTAAAATTTTTAATAATGGTTTGAATTGATTTGAGAAGATGATGACGTGATTGTTGGTGAGTCATCCTCTCCTATTAGTTCAGTCAATGATTCTATAGGTGCTAAATTTGCTTGATTTGTTGGTGGGTTCACATATTAACATTGTCGAGTGAAGTCCAAATGCTGATGAGTATGTGTATATAATCATCGGGTCATTCAATCCAAACGGATGTGATGATTAAAGAAGTTCCTAAATTTTGATGAATTTTCATTTTTCATCGCAAAGAATTAGGTGTGACTCCTCCATTATCTTCATTCCATCTCTGGTAGTTGATGCTATCTCATATGCTAGTTATATCAAAATTTTCAAATTTCTTAAAAAAAAATNCATTCCATCTCTGGTAGTTGATGCTATCTCATATGCTAGTTATATCAAAATTTTCAAATTTCTTAAAAAAAAATTTTTTTTTTGTTTAAATCACTGGTAAGCTAGGTATGCTTTTTCGTAACACCATACATCAGTTGACATCAATCATCAGTGTTCTTCTGTCTTCACATAAAGGTGAGTATTTGATTTCTATTTTTTCCTAATTACTTATTATTCGGGTCCGCATTCACTACTTCTACTTTCCTTCGGGTTGGTGAAAGTGGTGAAAGCGGTGAAAGTTTCGATTTCGTGATTGTTGCTATTTTATACTTTTAATCTGTCATAATTCATATTAGACAATGTAATTTCAATTACTTTTGGGTTTTTCAGGTGTCTTGCGGGGCAAAGGTGACGGCTAAGCTCATCCTGCGTGTTGAAAATTTCGCAGATGGTTTCGCCTCCATCTGTGTCCCGTGACTTTCCACACATCGAATTATCAATTGTCTATTTGTATCTTATTATATTCTGTTTTGTTTCTCATTTTATCTTGTTGTTGATTTTTTCATTGTTAATTTTTGTTTGATTTTGGTTGCAGTAAGNGATGTCTTCAATTGTCTATTTATATCTTATTATATTCTGTTTTGTTTCTCATTTTATCTTATTGTTGATTTTTTCATTGTTAATTTTTGTTTGATTTTGGTTGCAGTAAGGCTGCCCGTTCCGGTTTTCCGAATTCCTGCCGGAAAATTTTTTCTTGCTTGGTTGTTCTGAATTGTTTTGAATTGGCATCCAACCTGTCCGAGAATTCTAGAAAACGTAAGAATTAGTCCATGCTAAAATTTTTACGCTTCATATGATCATTTTTATCAAAATCTTTTCAAAAATTTTTTCAGAAATAATTTTCTTCCGGTTTGTTGATGTTCCTCCTGGATCATCATTCACTGCGTGTTCAGTCGTCTAAAATTGTCTCCCATACATAAGAAGAAATGGTGTGATTTTTGTTGTTTTCTGAATTGACGTATTATAAGCGAAAACTATGTGTGGTAAAAAGACATCCCAATCTTTTTGGTGACTGCTAGTATACATGGATATGCAGTCCGTTGGTGTAGAGTGTGATTTTTCTACTAATCCTTGAGATTCTGGATGATAGGGTGTGCTGGTATTGTGTTGAATTGAAATGTAATTATTGACTAATTGAAGTAATGGCTCCACTTTACAAACTTCTAAGTAAAGACAAAAAATACAATTGGGAAAAGGAACAAGAAGAAGCGTTTGAAGTTGCAAAAAGACAGTTACATCTGAACCAGTTCTAGCACTTTTTCAACCAGGATTAGAGACACACTTAAGAACCGATGCATTTACCATAGGGATAGCAGGATGCCTGTCTCAGACACACAATGGAATCGAGAAACCAGTAGCTTTTGTCAGCAGAACACTGACTCCAGCAGAATCGAAGTGGACAACTACAGAGCAAGAGCTCTTAGCGATTGTCTACTCACTTGTAAAATTAAAACCTTTTGTACAGGGACATCGAATTAAAATTCATACCGATCACAACGCTCTATGTTGGATTTTGAAAGCCAAAAAAGAAGAATTAAGTTCAAAATTAACAAGAATGGCATTCAAACTCTCATCATCCAGAATCTCAAGGATTAGTAGAAAAATCACACTCTACACTAACGGACTGCATATCCATGTATACTAGCAGTCACCAAAAAGATTGGGATGTCTTTTTACCACACATAGTTTTCGCTTATAATACGTCAATTCAGAAAACAACAAAAATCACACCATTTCTTCTTATGTATGNATGACACCATTTTTTCTTATGCATGGTAGAGAAGCTATTCTTCCACTTGAAGCGGAAATTCCAGCAACTCAACCATACCAGTCACTAGACGACCTAGTGGACAGAGTTCGCGAAGCTAGAAGTATAGCAAAGAATCACATTGAAAAAGAACAAGAAAATTACGCAAAAAGAGTAAATGCGACCAGAAATCCAGTTACATTTGAAATAGGACAGCTTGTGTTACTAAGAAAATTTGTGAAGAAAAAAGGATTCTAATATAAGCTTTTCCATTACTGCTATGGACCGTATAAGATTATAGAGCAGAAATCCGAAGTAAATTACATCATCGAAGCCACCAGAGGAAAAAGGACATACAGAGAAACAGTCCATGTAGATAAGTTAAAACCTTACTACGACAGAGGAAATTTAAAAGATGAAGCTTCAGAAATTGAAAAAGTGGACGAAATTCCAATAGTTCCACCGATTGAAGAAGTAGATGAAGAAATTTTTTCAGATGTTGAAATGATAGAAAAATTTGGTGAAGAAATATTGGAGCAAGAAGACAGTAAATTTTGACGATGAACTCATTTTGAAAAACTCCAAAAACAAAAAATTAGGTCAACCATTTGCTGACGCAGCAAAAGAAGAAATCATGCCAAGGAAAAGAGGTCGACCAAAGAAACAAATCTCTCAATCACCGGAAGAAAAAGTTAAACAGAAAAATAAAATAATCCACAACAGAAATCAATCGCGTTTCAATCTTCGTCCAAGAAACACAGTAGTTACTTTCAAACAATGAATACGAATAGAAAAATTCAAGAATTACTTGAGATACAGCAATACAGAAAAGAAAGAGCACGAATCATTAGAGAATTAGCAGAAGAGAGTAGAGCCGAAGCCTCACAAAGTGAACAAACAAGAAGAGAAAGTACTTGGAAACCAGGTATGTGAAAATATAAAAAGAAAGCGCACAGGCGATGCACACGAAAAAATTTCAACAAGAAGAAAGCTCGAGGGCCCTCATCAAGCAAACCTACGAAGTACTCGGACAAGGCGGACAACGGAGAGTGCACCTCCATCACCTACTTCTTGGGATTGCAATTTTCAGAACAATAATAATGATTCCAGGGTTCATCGTTCTAGTTATAATGATAACTCGAGGAGAAACAGTTGGAGCCACAGAAATTCAACTGACACATGGAATCAGTATGGAAGAAGTAAGAAATGTGCATGCATACACAGCCACTCTTCCTATAATCTACGAAATAGATTTGCCTGGAGATCTACGTTTGAAAATGGATAATAATGATATTCCAATAATGGAAGCGATGGACGAATATTTTGGTTCAATAAATAACTTTATGATACCAAACATTCCTATAATTGAAAAGAAAAGAGTGAAACGAAGTGGACTTGAATTCGTAGCTGATATTTTTGAATGGTGCTGTGGATTTGTTTCATCGTCACAATTTGACGATCTTCAGGAATCAGAAAAGAAAATTGAAGCAATAACAACAAAGTTAAGTGAACAACTTGAGATAGAACACCAGGACGGTATCAAGGTAACACAAATTTTAAACGAATATTCAGCGAATGTAGATCAAAAGTTTTTAGAGACCCAATCACAAGTAGGAAAAGATNCGTAGGAAAAGATATTTTTAGATTTGTAAGAGATGAGGAAGAACTACAAAAATTAACTAGCGAACATCAGGACGGTATCTTTCGTTTAGCAGATGCGATCACAAAAGCGATCATCGTATCGTCATGGCAGACGATCACAACAGATTGTAAGAAAGGACAAATTCCCCATCTTCTAGTGACACCAAAATTGCTCACAGAAGATTTGAACAAATTAAACATGAAAATTTTTGAACAGGGATATCAGATTGCTATATCTAGTGATAGACTTTCTCAATACTATCAGAATGAGTTAGCCTCTTGTACTGTTACTGACAAAAGACTAATCATCAAAGTGAAAATTCCAATAATCGAAATTGGGACAAAATTTGAATTTCATTCAATTTCGATGACACCATTTCGTTATCATGACGATCTATGCCAAATTCAGCAGGAAGCAGACTTTGTAATAATCAGGAATTCTAAAATTATTCCTATCAGCGGAAAAATGAAGCAGAGTTGTGACCTAACTAGAAACAATTTGTGCTTTGTTCCACAATTTCCGAATCAGCAAATGACTATAGCGAGATGCATCACATCTATGTTAGATGAAGAAGCAGATCAAGAAAAAATGAATAAGAATTGCATTTTCACATGTTCAAATTTATCAAATGAAACCGAAGTGACTCAGATAAAACGAAATCTTTTTTGTTTGATCAACCCTACAGAAGAATTGGAAATTCATTGTCCAGTATATTCAACCCAGAAAATCGCAGTGCTACAGACAGCAGGAGCAAACATGATTAAATTACAATGCCAATGTCAAATACTTGGAATGGGCGGAGAAATCATAATTCCAAAATTGTTTCCCTGTCCTATATCAAATGGAACAGAATCAACAATTACGCATATAATTCCAAATGCTTGGACTCAGAAACACGTAATTGGAAATCGGGCAATTAAATTTGAAAATCTTTCAGACATTTTTAATCAGGATTGGCACAAGGAGACTCAGCATCTCAACTTAAGCTTGTCACCATCAGAGAAAATTGATACACATTGGAGTGATACAGTGTTTCTCAACACTCATGTGAGTTTCTACTATTACATTCTCACAACCGTAATTTTGTTTTGGGCAGTATGGGTCACATACATGTTGATCAAACCAGATTTATCAAGTATGTTACCACTATTAGCATTTATGCCAGGAAGCCGAGCAGCATCCGAAGACGCAATACTAATAATTCAAATCATGGACGACATTATTTTGATATTAATTTGGTTCACTATTATCGTATTTATGATAATGGTTTGCTACAAACTGGAACCAAAACTCAAAATAGTAGAAGTACCAAATGTTCGATACACTCAGCATTCAAATCGTACCAAAAATCAAATTATACCACCCAGGACGCATCCTAGCAGCAAAACAATCGAAATACAGATAGCAAAAGACAACGAAGAAATTTTTTACTAAGAAACAAGCTAATCAGGACAAAATCCGAATAAAAACAGAAAAAACCGAAAATCGAACCGACTCAACCGACGACCGAAACATTAAATTTTTCAAAATACCGATTTCTACAATTGGGAACAACGGAATATCAACTATAATTATTTGCAGCCTAATTTGAAAATTATATAACCTAACATCGTCTCAATGGACTCTATTGGGAAAGAAGGAGAAAAAGATAACAGAGAAGACATCGCGACATGTCAGCGTACTCAACTCATCATTTTTCTCATTCTTCGACGAAAGAAAAATTCATCGACACGAAAGACGAATTTTTCCCCCTTACGTTCGATGCTGAAGAAGACTGTTGGCTGGTTGATGAAATTTTAGACGACTGAACACGCAGTGAATGATCATCCAGGAGGAACATCAACAAACCGGAAGAAAATTATTTCTGAAAAAATTTTTGAAAAGATTTTGATAAAAATGATCATATGAAGCGTAAAAATTTTAGCATGGACTAATTCTTACGTTTTCTAGAATTCTCGGACAGGTTGGATGCCAATTCAAAACAATTCAGAACAACCAAGCAAGAAAAAATTTTCCGGCAGGAATTCGGAAAACCGGAACGGGCAGCC